>JALJSC010000200.1:0-89111 GCA_023969325.1 Oryzias curvinotus
CCTTCACAGTAGTTGTGGAGGCGGCTTCTCTCACAAGTCTCCAACTTGAACGGTCACTCATTTTATGAGGGCAGCCTGATCTGAAGATCCAGATTCACACATGTGTCGTATTCCCTCCATTTCTTGATGACTGAGTTCACTGAACTCTGGGGGATGTTCAATGCCTTGGACATTTTTGTATCCATTCTCTGACTTGTACCTTTCAGCAACCCTTTCTCTGAGTTGCTTGGAGTGTTCCTCTGTCTTCATAGTAGCCAGAAATACCACTCCACCAGTATCTGGACCCTTCATAGACTGGTGTTTTATAACTCGGTCACTCGGGACACACCCACACCACTCAGGTGATCTTCAATTCAATAATTGTGAGACTATTGGACCTCACCTCTGGCTCATCGGCCCCCCAGCCGTCAACCACACTTGAACAGAATTCTTTACTAAAATCCATCCTGAATCTTGTAATCTGTCAGTGGATGTATCTTCATTATATGAAGTAGGGGGTTGTATTGGCAAGAGTCTGGCAATATGATACGTATTCTGATGTTGTACCAGAACACTTTTTTTCCCTTTTAAATATGACTCAGAAAAAACTCTACCTGAATATCAATACTTCTTCCACTGTAATAAAATGGTCAAATTCAGTTTATTTAGTGATCACAATGTTAAGCACTGCAACTGTATCTCATCTAGAAGTGTCTTTTACCAAAGCAAATTCATGGTGCTTTTATTTTGGTAACTTACAATATAGAAAGGGAACAGTCACCATTGTCTGATTTCCACAACAAAATATTTTTCAGTCTAAGAAAATAATTACTATTAATTAATTAATAATTAATAATTACTTCCGGTTCCGGGTTACAGGCAGGGCGCGTGGAGTGCCTCTCTGCGGATACAACTATCTTTAAATTACTTAAAAAGTTGATTTTGTCCAAAAAGAGAGCTGACCATGCCCCCTAAGAAATCCCGAGATATGAAGGCTCAAAAAAGCTATCGATAGCATTCAAGAAACGCTTAAATCTTTTATGGATCAGGTGTCGGTAAGCTAACGCCACTAATGGACATGATGGAAGAGTTCCGAAGATTTCGGGCTCAAAACGAGCAACGAGAAAACCGGGTCGACATTCTGGAGAAAAGACTGGACGATGTGGAACAGCAAGTAAGGATGAATAATGTCATTCTCACTGGATTACCAATCAAGCCTGGAGCGAAGCTAACAGCAGGAGCGAGCACTGCTAATGCTAGCGTAGCTAGCAGTGCTAATACGGAGTGCGGTGCAGAGTCTCTGGAGCAGCAAATACATTAATTTCTCACATCTAAAGGGATTTCCCTGGATCTCAACACCATGGAGACCTGTCACCTGCTCCCCAGGAGAAAGGAGACGGATAAACCAGCGATCCTCATCAGGTTTGTGAATCACAAACACAAGCTAGCTCTGATGAACCAAAGGAAGAACCTGAAAGGTTCTGCTGTTTATCTGAACGACCATCTGACCAGAAGGAATGCTGAAATCTCCAAACATGCACGGCTTCTCAGGAAGCAGAAGCAGATTGAGAACACTTGGGTTAAAGGCTGCAGGATTTACGTCAAACCACTCGGTCCACCGGACCGGTCCAAGGTTCTGGTTGTGAACACCATGAAGGATTTTGAGAAGTGCTTGATCACGGTCGTCTGAATCAACATGGAGTAATAAACCAAGAGTCAAATAATTTCAAGAAAATATGACACGTGGATTCCACTTCTCCCTCCAGTTGGAGACTTGTGAGAGAAGCCGCCTCCACAACTACTGTGAAGGAGTTACAAGCTTCGGCTGCTGAGACGAGAGAGAGACTGTCATGGAGAAACTGCTTCCTGGTTCTTCAGCGGTCAAAGCTTTATGGGAGAGTGGCAATGAGAAACACTGATGAAGAAAATACAGATCAGAGCTGAACTAGAGTTCACCAACAGACATGTGGAAGAGTCCATGATCAAGTGGAAGAAGATTCTCTGGTCTGATGAGACCAACATTGAGCTTTTTGACCATCAGACAAGACAATATGTTTGGTGTAAACCAAACACTGTACATCATCAAAAATACACCCTCCCCTCTGTGAAGCATGGTGGTGGCAGCATCATGATGTGGGCATGTTTCTCAGCAGCAGGCCCTGCAAGGCTTGTAAAGATAGAGGGCAGAATGAATGCTGCAAAACACACTGAAACCTTGGAGGACAAGCTTTTTCAGTCTGCAGCAGAACTACGGCTTGGGAGGATATTTCTATTCCAGCGAGACAATGATCCAAAGCAAACTGCAAAAGCTAACAGGAAGGGTTTAAAAAGAACCAGGTCAATGTTCTGGAGCAGCAGAGTCAAAACCCAGACCTAAATCCACAGAGAATCTGTGGCTGGACTTGAAAAAGGCTGTTCATGTTCAGTATCCACCCAACCTGACAGAACCTGAGCAGATTTACAAAGACGAATGGAGCAAAACTCCAGAGAGCAGCCAATGGTGATCTACTAAATACTGACCTGAAGGGGTGAATAATTATACAAACAATTATATTTCATTTGAGATTTTTGTTTCATCAGCATTACTTTATAGAGATCTGTTTTCAATTAAACCTTAAAGGTTTTCTTTTCTTGTAAATTGTTGTGTAAAGAAAGACAAATTTTATCCTATATTTTTTTATTTATTTTTATTTCACCTTTATTTAACCAGGATAAAAACTCATTGAAATTAAAAATCTCTTTTTCAAGAGCGTCCTGGCCAAGAGGCAGCAGCACAACAATAACACACAACATTTATATACACTCACACTCAATCATAAAAGACAGTTTTAAATAAAGCATTTACAATTTGAAAGCTTTGTCTCACGTTCATTTAAAAGTTTTTTAAAAGAGCCCAGGGAGATCAATTCTTTCAATTTAAACTCTTTCTGGAGTTCATTCCAAAACTGTGCCGCAGCAAATCTAAAAACCTTTTTTCCCATCTCTGTGCGCACTCTGGGCACAGAGAGCAGGACCGTGTCCTGAGAGCGCAGGCTGTAGCTGCTGCTTCTCTTCAGTTCTATGAGCTGCTGGAGATAAGACGGTACCAACCCAAGAATGCATTTATAAATTAAAAGGTACCAATGTTTCAGTCTGCGCTGGGATAAGGAGGGCCAACCTACCCGAGCATACAGAAGACAGTGATGGGTTAGTGACCTCATGTTTGTTATAAAACGCAGTGCACCATGAAAAACAGTGTCCAAAGCATGCAAAGCATCAGCAGAAGCATTCATATAAACCACATCACCAAAATCAAGGACAGACATAAAAGTAGCAGTGACAAGTTTCTTACGGGCTTCAAATGATAAACATGATTTGATTCTGAAATAAAAAGCATAATTTTAGTTTCAGCCTATGAGCCAGTTTCTGAATATGTGGTTTAAAAGTTAGACAATCATCAATTAAAATACCAAGGTATTTGTATTCTGTGACCAGTTCAATTAAATGTCCTTCTTTTGTAGTAATTGGGAGCAGGTTTTTGAGTTTGGCTTTGCTTTTAGAGAATAGCATGTATTTAGTCTTATTTGAGTTTAAAACCAGTTTTAAATGATAAAAAGTGTTCTGCAGTTGATTAAAAGCTGATTGGAGCTTTGATATGGCAAGCTCAACTGAAAGTGCTGAAGTGTACAAGATGGTTTGTACACCTAAATGTAATGAGTTTGCTGTATTTTTCAATGACAAGGTTCAGGGCATTAAAAAAGCCATCAACTCCACAACACATAACTATCCAACGGCCACCTACTCACTCTAAGCTGACTCACTTTGTACCTGTCACTGACCAAACTGTCCAAGAGACCATCACCCGTCTGAGCTCGTCTACATGCTGCCTTGATGTGTTACCCACTAGATTTCTAAAGTCTGTCTTGAACAGTGTGTTGCCATCAATTACTCAAATAGTTAACATGTCTCTTCAATCTGGAATATTTCCAGAGGCCTTAAAAACTGCAGTCATTAAACCCCTCCTGAAAAAGAGCGGTCTTGATCCCACTGTACTGAGTAATTACAGACCTATCTCTAATCTGCCATTTTTAGGAAAAGTCCTTGAAAAAGTTGTCTACCAACAGCTCACTGACTTTCTCTTATTAAACAATTCATTTGATGTTTTCCAGTCAGGTTTCAGACCCCATCATAGCACAGAAACTGCTCTTATCAAGGTAACCAATGACATCCGCCTGAACACTGATGATGGAAAAGTCTCTGTCTTAATCCTGCTAGACCTGAGCGCTGCCTTTGATACTGTTGATCATGGGATCCTTTTGCACAGACTCCAAGACTGGGTTGGCATCTCTGGATCTGCCCTAAGTTGGTTCAAGTCTTATCTAGAAGACAGGAAATACTTTGTTGAAATTGGTAGTTGTGTCTCAGACTACATGGGCTTGAATTGTGGTGTGCCCCAGGGATCGATCCTGGGACCCCCTCTGTTCAACCTCTACATGCTGCCACTAGGGCAGTTAATACGCAGTAATAACATTTCTTATCACAACTATGCAGATGATACTCAGATCTATGTGTCACTGACAACAGGTGTATATGGGCCAGTGGATTCACTCAACCACTGCCTCCAACAGATCAGCGCATGGATGCAGAACAACTTTCTCCAGCTAAACTCAGACAAGACCGAAGTTATTGTTTTTGGCCCACAGAAACAAAGAGAAATTGTCAGCATCTACCTTCATTCTCTGTCTCTTAAACCCTCAAATCAAGTCAGAAATCTAGGGGTAATCATGGACTCTGACCTGAACTTTAACAGCCATATCAAGTCAGTAACATCAGCGGCATTTTACCATCTGAAAAACATTGCCAAAATCAAAAACATAATGTCAAAGCGAGACCTGGAGACACTTATTCATGCATTTGTCTCCAGTAGGTTAGACTACTGTAACGGCCTGCTCACCGGCCTCTCCAAACGAGCTGTAAAACAGCTTGAGTACATCCAGAATGCTGTTGCTGGAGTCCTGACCAAAACCAGGAAGTATGATCACATTAGTCCTGTGCTCAGGTCTTTGCACTGGCTCCCTGTACCTCAAAGAATAGACTTCAAAGCAGCTCTGCTTGTGTACAAGTCTCTCCATGGCCACGCACCAAAGTCCATCTCTGACATGTTAGTGCCATATGAACCATCTGGTACTCTGAGGACCTCAGGGACCGGCCTCCTGTTGATTCCCAGAGTCAGAACTAAACAAGGGGAATCAGCGTTTCAATATTCTGCAGCTAAAATCTGGAACAGCCTCCCTGAAGCCGTAACACAGGCCTCTTCTGTGTTCATGTTCAAATCTAGACTGAAAACATTTCTGTTTAGCCGTGTATATGACTGAAAGGTCCTATCTGCACTTTTCTGTCCTTCCTTTATTTTTAAATCTTTTTTTTTCTTTTCTTTTAAAGTAAATTTTAAGTTCATTATTTCTATGATGTATTGTGATTTTAATGCATTTTTCTGTTTTGTGAAGCACCTTGAATTACTTTGTGTACGAATTGTGCTATACAAATAAACTTGCCTTGCCATTGTATCATCAGCATATAAGTGCAGGTTATCGATGATACTTCCAGAAATATTGTTTCTGTTCTAACTTTGTTTAGTTCATCATCAGAATGAGTTTTTTCCAAAGCAGACTAGTTCTAGATTCCAGAAAGGTTAGATTTAGTCTGAAACATCTGAACACTTGATCTAGTTCATGGAGATCAACACGGTTTAGCACAGCAGCTACATTTATGAGGATGTTTTTCTACAGAGAAGAAGAGAAAAAACTGAAAAGATTCTTCAAGCATTTCTGGACTGAGGAGAACATGTTGATCTGAATATTCTCCAGAAAAAGAAACCAGTGGAATTGTCAGACTTGGACAAATCAGCCACACTATGAAACCAAAGTCAGACATTTCCACCAAGAAAATCTAGCAAACCAGTGAAAACTGGTACTTTTCTCCTGATTTGGTTGGAATCAGACTGGAGCTGCTGTCAGTCAGAGTCAGCAGTCAACATGTTTTCTTCTCCAACATCTCTGATGTCTCTCAGAGACTCTCAGAAGACTCAACTGAAAAGATCTCATCACACACATGATGCTCCAAGTGAGTCTGATCAGAGAGATCCAGAACTGAACCAGACCTCAAGTCCTTCATCTGAAAACTACAGATCATCTGAACTAGAATCCAGCCTCCTTTAACTCTGACAAACACTCACTGTTCCAGTCCTGGATGGACGTCCTTGAAGTCTGGATTATGACGCTTTGATCTGTCACTCCTGAAGGAAACACTGCTGGATCCAGATCCAGGTCCAGGTCCAGGTTGGTTCCTGTGGAGAATGCAGGTTGCTGGTGTGAGTCCTGAGCTCTGACATGGAGAAGATCATGGACAGTTGGAGATGTTCATCTCACCTCTGAGCTTTGCTCTGGTTGTCGTGGTTACCATCTCTGCTTTTAGAGGGAGGGGCTCCCTCCTGTGGCTCCTCCCACTGATCCATGCTGCTGGATTCACTGGATCCACATCAGCTCACACACACCTTCACCTGCAGAGGAAACCCTCCTCATCATCAGAGGAAGCTGCCATCAGCTGCTGCACTTCTGCTCTCCCTCCAGCAGGTGGAGACATGGAGCTGCAGCAGCAACATTTCCATTCAGTCACTTTGACACAGAAACAACAAACTTCCTGTTTCTACACTTCAGGAAACATGAAGCATCAAGAAAAACAGACAGAAATCAAAGAATGAGGAGAAAAGAAAGAAAGACATGAATTCTTCCTCTCAAAGCTCCAACAGAGACATTGATTCCAATGTTGAACCTCTGAACTGGAAAGAATTACAGGTTACTTGTTCTAAAGTAATCCATTACCTTACAGGATTACTCTCTGAAAACTGTAACATGAGTCCTGAGTTACTTTTTAACTTGTTTAATCTTCTATAGAGGTCCAGTTTCCTTCTAATTCTCTCCAATGTCCTTCAACTTCTCATCAATGTGGAATCACTAAAAGATTTATTTCCTTCTTAGTGAAACTGATTCTGAATGACAGACAAGAATCTACGTCTGTCACCAAATTGGTTCCTGCCCTTTGTTGTTTTTGTTGTTTGGAAAAAGCGTCTTCTTGGAACTGGACTGAACTGCACACTGAACATGATTTTTCTTGTTGGGACTTACATGATTTTTGGCTCCGATTTGTCCCACAACAGGCACCAATTTTAGTTTAACGGCTTGGATGAAAAAGTGCTTTGGTGCTTTTGGGCGAACTGCTTCTTCTTCTTAGCCACTAGTGCAGGATTTGATTTGTTTTTGCACTGTGGTCTTATATGTCCGTCTTCGCCACACCTAAAGCAGTAACCTGGTTTGGGCTGAGACGGTGGTGGCTTCTCTGATTTTCTTGTTTGTTTTGAATACGCCTGGTTCCTGGGTCCTGCTGATGGTGATGTGGACTGATTAGCTGTTAGCAAAGCTAATTGCCGTTGGACATCAGCCAATTGTCGTGCGAGTTGTTGCGTGATGTTGGTCAACTGTGCTACAGCTCCCTCTTCTTTAGTGCTGCGTGCAAACTGAGCATGGGTAGAAACTTTTTGCTTTGTTGCTCCCAGATGTTGCTTCATGCGCAGAGCTTTTACAGCTTCCCTGTCCTCTTCAGTTCGCAAAAGCAATAGCAACTCTGCGAAGTTTGGTGGTCGAGCCTTCTTGTGTTTCAGGTTGAGTTCTGAGATAAGGTTGTCATCCCAGCATCCTCAACAAAACTGATTTAGAAGATGGCGGGGAATATCAGCTTCTGCAGCTCCTCCTCTCTTTACTGCAGAGATGAGTGCCACTTGTAGTCTTTGGAGATAAGTGGATGGTTTCTCCCCAGCGTTTTGATAAGTGTCCATGAATTTTGCAAACAGTTCATCTCCGTCCTGTACTGTGGCATAGGCGGAGTCTAGAGTTTCCAGGAAAATGGCAGGCAGTGTGTCAGAACTCAGATGTTTAATGATGTCTACAGCAGGGGGCAGCAAACTATCAATGATCTTTCTTGATCTTTGGAGATCAGACACAGCAGGATCTCTCAACATTACATCTACTGCCGACCTCCAAGTTTCATAGTCCGTTTCATGGGTTGGTCTAGGAGTCCTTCCTGAGAATGGCTTGAGTCTTTGGTAGTGTGTTGACTCCCCACTTTTCACAATAAGCTCCACCACGTAACGTTGGACCTCAGGTGGATTAAGATTCAAACCGGAGGCAGATGGCTGTGATGGTGTTGGCTGTGCAGGTCGACCCGGTTCCAAACCCGGGGTGGCTGGGGTTTGGTCTCCAACATCTGATGGTGGGTTATCTAGTTGCCCGCTCACTGATGATGCCATGGATTGAGTGTCCATGGGTTGCTGTGAAAGAGGCTGAAGAGCTGCAACTGAGTCACCAATCTGAGTCATCATGGAAGTTAGGACCTGAACATAATCCTTGCCGCTTAACCGAGCTAAATCTTGCAGTTCAGACAAATATGAAGTTGTTTTTTTGTTTTGCAGCATGCATCGCACAGACAGTTGCCAACTCAGAAATACAAAATGAAGAAGTATGCTCTTCAGAAACCAAAGTATAAGGCAGTATGGGCCGTAAAGCCTCTAAAGCGGAACCTGAGCAATATTCAACCACAAGCGTTTCATTAGAATCCGAAGCCGTGTCAGTAATTACTTTAAACTTATTACATTTTCCATAAGACTTCAGAAAGTCAAACACTTCCTCATTGTCTGTAGTGACAGTGATACCTTGTACCAAAACTGCATTGGGTATTTTAATTCCAAAATTCAGAAAAACCTCCATGACAAAAAAAAATGACCTTTCCTCAATGTCAGGAGATTAAACAATCAACCACTCCTCCCAGCTAGCTCACCAAATGTTTACTATGTAGCATGTATGACTTACATGACATTTACAAAGTTGATTCTAATTAATTTGGGCTAGTATGGTTCGACTCATGGAGGAATGTGAATGTTTAAAAACCACAGACAAGACTTGCGTTGCTAATGTGAATGTATTTACAATATACAGAGAACACAAAACCACAACATATACAACAAAGGAATATTTTTTTCTTTGAGTCCAGAGGATGTTTTCTGCTGGTTTGTCTTTATAGTTCTTAAGGCGTTCGTTAGAAAACAAGAAAGAAGAAAGAAACACTCCAGCTGATTTGTTGGAGGAGAAGAGGGTTAGTTCCTACCGCACTGGCAGTGAAGAAGGCAGATTCCAAGTCAGGATCGGGGCTCCTTAGCTCACCATCTGCAGAGGGTTTATCCTCTTTTTCTTGTGGGAGTGGAAAAACTCCCTGATCAAGGGTTCTGTCCAGTGCTCAGGTTGAGGATCCAGTAAATAGGTCTGTCAAGACGACCAGTCTTGCGACCTGGCCAGTTCACTTTTTGCTCAACTGTGCTGATTTAAATCCGGGCTTCAGGTAATGAACGCCGATCTGCAGCAGCGGTACACAGACCAGCTCCCTCGTACATGAAACCTGTTAGTGTTTTGACAGGTCTTCCCAAAAACCGAAAGCCACGTCACTATAGAACTTATAGTGTCGCGGGAATTGCACAGCGCAAGGGAACCGGCAAGTTTAAAGTGACAGTGCAGAATTTCATTAGGAGCGACAGTGCAGAGTGTCACTTAAAGTGATAGCGCAGAATTTCATCTGGGTTACACCAGGTTTTAGAAAGTCAAATGAATCTCTAACACCTTAGATTTCAAGTTCAAACTGAGTCAATACATTTTGAATGAAATAGTCGTATCCTTTGAAAATCAGAAAGAATTGATTTAGGAATCCATCTCTGTAAAGGATCAAATCCAAACTAGTTCATATTCATCTCAACTTGAAATCTTGAAATCTGAAAGATTCTGTTTCCCCCCAAACTAAATGACATCAGTTATGATTTAGTGTGTGTGTGTGGGGGGGGGGGGGGGGGGGGGGTCATGTCCCTAAACACAAATTTTTTGGACAAAAATAAACATAAGTAGAAAAATATTTACACTTTTCAACATCATCTTTGGTCTCAGAATGAAAAACACAATAGAATAAAACTATTTTCTATGCCAAATTCAATATGCATAAATATTCATGTATAGCCACCCCCACCCCACCCCCAATTTCCATTAGTTATTAGTGAATTTCAAATCCAGTTAGAATCATTCAAACTGGTAGAGGAGCCAAAAAAAACCTTCTTTTGTTCAAATGTTTGATGTTCAGTCATGTTTTTTTGAAAGTTCCAATTGTTCAATGAAAAACAATAGAAGCTAAAAAAGGGAAAAGGGTTTGTCGTGCCGCCATTGGCTCTGAAGCAGCACTGACCCACCACTGACATCAATCTCAAACACCTATGATTATTGCTTTGCCAGGTGAGTTCAGGTAAAGAAGGTCGTTCCACTTTGTGAAGCAGACCAACGTTTTCAAACCATTTCCTTTCTATCCACAAACATTTGATTCACTTTGATCAATAAATATGGCATTTAACATGGCAGAAATACAATATTTATTAGGAATTTTCTTCTTTACAACTTAAATTTAGGACATTTTTTAGAACTTCTAAATGAGTCCAAAGATTTCCTTCTTTTAAAAAGCTGAAAATTCAAGTTTTTTTATGACCTACTCAAATATTACCTTCTATTTCTGCTTCTATGTTTGAATCATTTATCCAAATCCTTTTTTTATGACTTATTTTTTCCAAATATGAAGCTTTGGAAAGAAAAGATGTAAAAATATCCACCAACCTGCACAAGTTTGTAGTGAGCCCCAAAAACTCTAGAAAGTAGAAACTTGGAGTATTTTTGTTTGTTTTAGACCCAAATATTTTCATCTCTGTCACAGACTTCATGTTTGGATTCTGTTGGTATTTTTGACAGTAGAAGTTTTGTTCTCATCTATGAATCAGTAAATGTGCTTTTCTGGACTCTAAAATGATCATTGCTGCTTTTTCTGCAGTGATGTGATGCAGACAGAACAGCTCAGTGTTAGTGACTTGATCTTCCAGGCAGAAGCCTGAGGGTTCAAATCCCACTGAGAGTCTTTGTTCAGAAGATCATCATTTGTTCTCAGAGTGTGGAACATCTTCACCTCATCAGAACCACCAGCTGCAGGTCTGGTTCAGACAATAGGATTCAGTCCAAACACACCTGACCATTAAACACCAGCTTGATGGTTCAAATCCCAACTTTAATCTTAGTCATGAATCTAAAACATTTCTCAGAGTGTGGAACATCTTCTCTCATCAGAACCACCAGCCGCTCCTCTAAGCCAGACTGATGGGTTCAGGGAAATGATGCCTGACCTCCATTCACAACGTTGAGGGTTCAAATCCCACTGAGTATCTCTGTCATTTTCTTCAAAGTGTAGAACATCTTCACCTTAAATGAGAGACGAGCTGCTGATTTGACACAAGCAGAACAGCTCAGCGTAGTAGAGTTGATCTAACAAGCAGATGAGTGAGGGTTCAAATCCCACCGCATGTATTTGGAAAGAAACTCTCCAAGTTCTTTCAGAGAGTCTAACATCTTCACCTCATCAGAACGACGAGCTGCAGTTCTGGTCTAGGAAGTATAGCACAGTGGTAGAGAAGAGGCTATTATGGGTGGGAGTGCAGGGTTCAATTCCAAACTTGTGACAGAGGCAGTAACTTACCTCTGTCAGACTGAAGGTCAATCAAGGTCAGTGTAGTTTGTCTGGTTGGCAAAGGTCAAGGAAATGGGAGAAAGCAGCAGCAGATGCTAGAAAAGGTTGGAGGATAGAGAAGAGCAGCACAGATGGAGTGAAGGAGGGGGACAGGAGGAGGAAGGATGAGGGGCTGGTCACAGAAAAGAAACATGGAAAACAACAGAAACATGTGACCAGCCCCTCTGGGGGGAGGAGGAGAGGAGGAGAGGGGGAGACTTGGACAGGTAGCACAGATAGGTGAGCACATAATGCATTTATTAAAAAAAATCAACCTATAACAGGGCTGGGGAGGAAGGTTTTTAATGTTGATTTGGAGCAGAAACTTTTCTAACACACCTCCCTCTATCTCCACCTTCATCCTCTCCCTCCTTCACTCCTCCCATCCCATCCCATCTTCTGCACCATGCTCCCTTTGGAAACTGACCACATTTCTGTGCTTCCTCTCATCTTCCTGCTTCGTGGCCAGTTTCCACCCACCATCCACTAACCCCCCCTACTCTGACCTCCTCCTACTCTGACCCCCCACTTCCTGACTTACCAATTACTCCTGTCATTCATGTTAATTCTCTTCAGTTCTTGTTTCTAGATGACAGAGGTAAGTTACTGCCTCTGTCTCAAGCTGGGAATTGAACCGGCACCGTTTTCCTAGTTAATAACCTGCTCTCTACCACTGTGCTATTCTACCTAGACTGGAGCTGCAGCTCGTCGTTCTGATGAGGTGAAGACAGTCTACATTGTGGAAAAACTAGGAGTTTCTTTCCAAAGATACTTAGCAGGATTTGAACCCTCAACCTTTTGCATTGGTGGTCTGATGTGTTTCCAGTGAGCCCTCATGGCTGGAACAGAGCAGTAGCTGGTCGTTCTGATGAGGTGAAGACGTTCCAGACTCTGAAAAAACTGTTGATGGATTTAGAAAGACATTAGGAGGGAATTGAACCCTCAGTCTTCTGCTCCCAGGATCAAGTGGTTACCACTGAGCTGATCTGTCAGTGGTAAAGATTATTCTTCTAATCTCAGATTAGCAATGAAATCCAAGAGAAACCAGCACCGGCCGGCTGTCCTCACTGTAGGTGAAGCTGACCTGGTCAAAGGTCACCAAACCTTTGCTTCTGGGTTTCCAGGGGGGGGCTGGCTCTGGAGATGGGTGTCCTCTTTCCACAGAGGTCATCTGCAAACACAGGCGGAGCCAAACGTCTGCAGCTGCAGATGCTTGTGCAGCCGTCTGCGCTGCTCCTCACCATGTTCTCCATCTGGGCGCTCTGCCTCACGCCCCACTGGAACACGCCCATCAGCGTGACGGCGTAGGTCAGTGGCACGTCCAGTTCTGAGGAGGAAACAGAAAGGAGAAGTTGTGGCGCCCCCTGGTGGAGACCAGCAGTGTTTCTCAGGGTTTGGGAGCAGCAGGACGCCAAAGGTGGTGATGGGGATGAAGATGACGCAGATCCCATGGAGCCGGACGGCAAACCAGCGGGAGGTGGTGAGGAAGAGGAACCACGCTCCTGTGCAGAATCCCAAAAACTCATTTCCAACTATCACCAGTCTGTTTGGTTCTTCTTCCTCACTTTATCCACAAACATGACACAGCAAAATGTTGGGAAAGTCTTCAATATTGACATTTTGGACCAGTTTTATTCTTCATGTTTGTTTGGGAGTCAACCCCCACAACAATATTGTGCACAAAGCAGCAAAGTGTGTGGGTGACCTGCTGGATGCTCACGTTCTAAGTGTGGTCAACCAGAGTTTATCAAAGATTTTTCTCTGCAATGTCTTTCTAAGTTTGGTTTCAAAAATCTCATTTTCACTATATTCATTTTCTACATTTTGATATTTTTTTGGTCAAAGTTTTTTCTAATTTTCACTGTATTATTTCTGATTTCTGTTGTGTTTTTTTCTGAACTTGCTATGAAATTCAAAGTTGGAAGTGTGATACAATGAGAACTTCATAAAGACACTTTTTTGTTGTATTTGGAACAATATCACAAATCTGAACCAAAATACCTACAAATGAGGCTTTTCACAGCAAATATGAGGTTAGATTCCAAATAGATGAAATCATTCTAGGTCCTGATTCATAAATGGATGGCATGACAGCACTAGTATCAATATGTGGTTTGAATTAGCAGCACCGTCTCCAACAGTCTGCATGAAATGAGTTTCTTTTTAGATTGGGAAATTCAGTGGCAGCTTATGGAAAACCATTGCTAAATCAGTGTTCAAACCCTAGTAAAGGCTTTTTGGATGAACATTGGAGACACTGATGGGATATGCACCAGACAACACTTTTGATTGATGCACAAATACAGCAACGTGTTTCCATGGTGATGAGTCACCACCAATTGAAAAGAAACAAAACAACATAGAGACGGTAAAAACAGAAGACATTTCAAAACAAAAATGTCATTTAGAAAATCTAAAAATCTCAAAGAATTCAATGAAAGCGACTTGCTGATGTCACAGTCTGAAATGAAAACGGTAACCAACTTCCTAAAATGTTTCCAACAACAGTTGTTTTCATTGAAAGCCTTGGGTCTAAAATGAAACCTGTGAAGACAACAGTTCAACATTTGGAGAAACATCAAACAAAGGACATGGATCAGTTCACTGATCTCAGGATTTGGAAAAAGTGTCAAGTCAATGGAAACTTAACCCTAGCTGGTTCAATGTTTCTCCCAGAAAAGGATTTCTCCTTTGACCCAAAGGCAAAAGAGACACAGCCAGTAGAAGCATCTACCAAGCAAGAAGAATCATTCAAAAACATGAGATTTTGGTTTATTCATCTTCATATTCAGCACATTTTTCATCCAGAAAAACAGATTTTTTCATGTTTTTTTTCCCTTTTACAACAAATGGTATAGATTTTTGTAATGTAGTAAAAAAAACACCTTTTTTAAACGGGTTTCCCTTTGTGATGTCACATTTTCAAGACATTTTTGTTTCTTTCTCTATTAACTCTCATCAAGCGGCTGTTGATCAAAGTTCTTTGTGTTTGGAAGCCTGTCAATCAAAAGTATTCCAGAGAAAAAACCCGCTCAACCATCACTTACGTGCTTGAAAACATCAATATTCAGGATTTACACCATTTCCAACCAGGAATTGAATCAAATCAATCTATTTTCTACAAATATCCATTTTTAACAGATGTTTATCAGACATGACTAGAGGTTAATTTATAGAAAACATTCAAAACATGAAGACATTTGAAGAGACAGATAAAAACGTGGTAAAAAAAAACTAACAATGACAGAAGAAAATACATTTGATTGGTTTTATCACAGAAAAATGTTCAAATAAAAATATCAATTAAATGAATAACACCAATCAATAAAGTTGATCAATTAAATGAACAAAAAATGATTTTCTTCCATTAAACAGTTTCAGGGAGAGTTTCCCTTTTGTTCCATTGAAATGTTCAACACATGATTTCAATAAAGCTTTCTATTTTGTATGAATCCAAAGCCTTAACACAATAAATAATGTTTTCAACTGAATCAGCTGTTATTTAAAGTAAAACAGGGAAAAAAGGAGAACCAGAGCAGCTGAGCTGTGACAAATGAAAAGTTCAAAAAAGTTCAAAGTTGAACTGCAAAATGATCTGAATGATGAAAAAATCATTCTATTGTAGTTTGATGAATTGTATAGTATAGTCCATAAATATGAATGGTCCAGTCTTAGAAATGTGCCTTTTCTAAGGTGAAATGAATGAATTAGCATATATCTAAACTAAGGTCAAACTCTACTAATTTGGTTTATACTGATTCAGAAAAAGATTCATTCATCTATGAATGACTGTTATTATTGTCAGAAAGAACGCAGACATTGTCCTAAAACTAAACAGTGATCCCTTTCAGATCAAATAATTGCTCCTCACCCAACAGGAAGGACTCCCATGATGCTCAGCGGCTGAGAGGAGCTCCTCATCAGGAAAAACTGCTTAGTTGGCCTGGAACTCCTCCGGTCCCGGACCAATCTGAGGAGTGAAAAACATCCATAATGCAATATTAGAGGAGAAGCCGCAGCTGTCCAGTGAACATGTTGATCAGTAAACAGGTTCATGGGTGTGTCCGTCGCTCTCCACAGATCAAGAAAACTTTGACAAATCTGCTCCTTTCTGAAGAAAATCCACTGGATGTGGAGTCAAATCAGGATCAGAAACAGGATTTGCAGGGTTGATGCTATATTGCTGAAGACAAATGAAACTTCAAAATTGGCATAGAAAAAAGGGAAAAATTCAATCAATAAATGATCAAAGTTGACCACAAATAAAGTTTTTAAAAAAACAGCACAATAACAAAAAATAAATTTTAGTGAAAAATCTGGAAAATCCTGGAATATCTGGAAAAGTTCAAGGATCTGAAGGAGCAAAAGTCACAGCTGGAAAAAGCTGAAAGAGCTGAAACATTTGAATAGTTGAACGGTTCAAATAGATGAACAATTGTTAAGCACCAAAAATGGAGGAAGATCCTAGAATAAAGAAAGAGAAACAGGAATAGAATGGGTTGAAGGATCCAGTATATATAGTATTCAACCAATAATAGACAAGAAATTACAGACAAATATTTGAACATTTCTGATTGAAACAATTCATTTGAAATGTGAAGAATTTTGGACTCATTTCTGGGAGGCTTGTTTTTGCAGTGTTGGGAGTTTAAAGCCCATTTCTGTCCAAAGTATTTCAAATTTGTTCTGTTCAGGCCGTAAAAAATGGATCTGGGCCCCAATCTGTTGAGCTCCAGCCAGAGAAACACAGGAAAGGAGCCCTAAGGTTCAAAAACTGAAAGATTTGGGTGCATTCTTTGACACAACAGCAGGACAGCTGTTTGCCATCCCTGACCCCTTGACCTTTGAGGAGCAACATGCTCCTCCTGTGCTTCAAATGCAGCTCTGACCTGAAAGCCAAGTTCAGGGCGGGGAGAGGAAGAGGAGACAGCTAAATGTTGAAGCCATGGGCCTTTTTTTTGGAAGCACACACTTGAGCTAAAAGTTCTACTCCTCCTTGAAATCCAATAAGTCCCAAGTTTAGGTCCAGATATACTGGAGGAGGAGGAGGAGGAGGAGGAGGAAGAGGAGGAGGAGAAGGAGGAAGAGGAGGAGGAGGAGGAGGAGGATGAGGAGGAGCGCTGCCAATTCTCTGCTAGAAAGGAGGAGGCAAGAAGAGTCATGTTTGGGAGAAATGATCCTGATCTTCAATGTTTCCTCCAAGAAATGATTTGAACTGTTCCTGAAGACCTTTCAGAGTGTGACATCACCCATGGAAGATGGTTCACTTCCTGCTCCAAGTCGTAGCACTGATTGGTCCGAGTCGGTCTGAGTCAAGGCTTCTACCACAACTACTTTTTGGCCAATCAGGAGTGAGCTTGTTGGAAGGCCACGCCCCTACCACTTGAAATCTGTCAAACGTTTGAAATGTTAGATGTGGGGGGCCAGCAGGCTCCACCTACTTTTATTGAAGCATCTGATTGGTCAGTTCATAACTTGAATAGCTTTACTCTAAAAAAGAGAATTATCAAGATTATTAAAACATAGAAAAAATGGTTATTCCCACAAATAGGACTGAGAAAAAGCTGTTTATTTCTCTATAGACGTCTATGGGATTTTTGGCTTCTTGGAGCCCCTGCTAAACTGAGTTGGAAACCCCTGATCTCTACAAACCACTAAAGATGAAAGAAATGGTCCAATCCTTTCAAACTTGAGCCGTTTCCAAGTGAGTCCTGATTCTACCACCTCATAGGATGTTGGAGTCCAAACCTTCACTCTGCTAAAAACAGGCCGCTCAGAAATAAGTCCAACATTCTTTCTGCATTGGCAGATAAGTCCAAAAAAATCTGCCAGTTGGAGAAGAAAAATGGTTTGACCAAGAATTCTGATAGAAGAAAATCAATTCCAGTCACTGTTTCCTCTTGATGAGAGGATTTTTCTTTTCTTGTGTTTGTCTTCCAGGAAACAACCACATTCCTTCACAACAGCTTTGATTGACTTTAGGGTCTTTTTTCTAGATGCTTGTATTGAGGAGGTTTCAAACAGGAACATTCAATAAGAACCAAATCAAAGAAAACATTTTCTGCAGCTTCAAGTGGATTTCTTTGTTTTTGGTCACATCTCCTATATGCCTACAGAATAACATTGATTCATTTGTTGATGAGACGCTTTGGATGTGTTTGTTTTGAAAGTAGATCAATATATTTTCTCCTGTTTTTGGTTTGGTTTGGAAGAAACCAGGGGAGACGTGGGGGTCTGATGAAGATGATGGTCAGAAGGGGGAATTGCATCACCCCTGTGGGTGTCACTGAAGGAGGAGAAAAACCCTCCTGCTGGAACATTTGACCCACTTCCCCTCTGATGGACGACGGCGGGGGGGGGGGCTCCTCTCTCTGCTTTCCCAACCTGAACTCCTCCTGCAGGCGGCTGCTGCTGCCTAGCTTTAAGACGGCGGGGGCTCCTCTACGTCCTGCTGGCCTTCGTCTCTCTGCTCACCGTGACCCTCAACCTGCTGGTTATCATCTTCAGGCAGCTGCACACCCCCACCAACGCCCTGCTGCTGTCCCTGGCCGGGTCAGACCTGGTGGTGGGGCTGCTGGTGATGCCCATGGAGGGGGTGCGCTACCTGGAGACGTGCTGGCTGCTGGGCCGGCTCATGTGCGCCCTGACGCCTTTCCTCTCCTACTGCCTGCTGTCCGGCTCCCTGGGCCACATGGTGCTCATATCCGTTCACCGGTACCTGGCCATCTGCCAGCCGCTGCTGTACCCCAGCAGGGTCACCCTGAGCCGGGTGGTGTTCCTGATCTGCCTGTGCTGGGGCTGCTCCGCCCTCTACAACGGCTGCATTCTGATGGGACACCTGCAGCGGCCGCACAGGGTCCACACCTGCCACGGCGAGTGCGTGATGGTCATCAGCCACACATCAGGAACTGTCCAGCTGTTCTTCTGGTTAGTCGGCCCCTGCTCTGTCATGCTGGTGCTGTACGCCCGGGTGTTGGTGGCGGCCGTGTCTCAGGTCTGGCGCCTGCAGACGGTCCCTTGTGTTCCCACGGTGAAGAGGTGGGAGTGGAAAGCAGCCCGGACCCTGGGCATGGTGATGGCAGTGTTTCTCATGTGCTTCTGCCCGTACTACTACCCTTCCCTGGCAGGCCAAGACACCCCCACAAACCTGTGGTATGATGCCATCTTATCTTGGGTCATGCTGCTGAACTCCTGCATGAATCCCCTCATCTATGCCTTGTTCTATCCCTAGTTCAGGAAGACCACCAGACTGATCTTCACCCTTAAAATACTGCAGCTTCGCTCCAGCCAGACCAAGATCCTGGAGGTGAAATTGACCACAAGCCAAGCTCCTCCAACCTGTTAAAGTCAGCGTTCATTCAGAGAAAAGACAAACTAATAAGAAATGTTTACCCACAAGGCCATTTTTTTGGTTAGTGGTAAACTCCACAGAATGTTTGAATCCATGCCTCAAGTCCCAATAACCCTCAGATTTCCTCTTTGCTTGTTTGTGATCAATGTTCTAACAATAAACGTTGAACAGTGGCAGTAAACTACCGTTATCATAGAAAACACTGATTTACCCAGAACACTACATTTTTACAATGTGAGGAAAATGTGAAAGAACATTTCCACAGGATGTTCTGTTTGAAAATGTACAAATATCAAAGTATTTACTCTATCATATCAACTACATGAAACTATTTTCAAATGTTTTGTTTCCACAAACTTTAAATCTAAGGAGCTAAACCATAAATCCTGGGATAGCAACGGTTAAATGTCAAAAGAAGATGAATGATTGATGGACTTTAACAGTTTAGCTGCATGAAGTTAAGCAGTAAAAAGATTTTCAAAAAGACAACAAAAAAAATGCTATTAGGCTACAAATATTCATCAATCACATGAAAATTGAAAGTATAGAGAACCTAAATTAGATCATCCTTACAAAAAAAGGATGGAGTTTGGAGTAATTTCAGGAAGTGAAGATCATCAATCTCCATCACTTGGATGAGAAATGTTTCAGAAGCTGCCATGACTCAACGGGACGAAGGAGAAGCTTCATCGTCTCTTTTCAGAAGCATTCTCTGTGAAAGCATGGTGGTGGTGCTATCATGGTGTGTATTTTCCTTGATGTTTTAGCTTTAGAAGGCTTGTGTGGTTTATTAAAATAACACTTACTGTATTTAAGAATCAAAGAGTGATTGCTGAGCTTAAAAACACTGAAATATGAAGAAATAGAAACGTTCTACCAAAATCTGCTTTGGAATACCACGTCAAAAAGTCTCCTCTTTTCAGTTTGCTTATTATGGGTAATGTCTGCCACCTGCTGCTGTGATCTGCTGCTGCAGTTTATCAGAGATTGAACCATTTTTGGAGGAAACTTGTTCTCCAAATCAGAAGGAATTTCAACATTAATATATCCGTGACAATCTCTCTACATTAATGCAAAGAATGAAAAAATACTCAATTATTTATACATTTATTTGGAGAAATAAAACCCATTTCATCAGAAAATCTCCACTAATTCAGGAATATAATTAGGGAGGTGTGAAGACGATTGATTTAGAATCAATGGTTGGAACTTTCAGAATCAAATGTTTCCAGACTTTCTAGCTAATCCTGACTCATTCTGGTTTCATTTTCACAAAAACATCTTCAAAAAAGTTGCTGGATTAGATTTTTGGTTGATGTGACTTTGAAATTTCCAAACTTCCTCTAAAGATTTCAGAATTTCACCAGCAAGTACTTTTCCAGTGGAAAATGCTATGTAGTCCTAGTTTTGGCCTCACTGCGCCCCCCTGTGGAACAACAGAGTAATGACCACAAACAGGAAGACAATGTTTCATCAGAATTGGTTTGACCTCCAGATCATTTTGGAAACGATGTTCTTGATTCAAATGGAGAAATTCTTCAATGAAGAGACTTCAAAAGTCAATTTGATATTTAATGTTCAACCAAGGAATTTCAGAAAACCTGCAGAGAAATTCCAATTGCTTTAATCCATTTAATAAGAAATAGAATATTGTCTTCCAATGTTCCAATTAAACTACCAAATTTAGTCATAGATGAAATAAAACTCACTGAAAAAATGTGACAATAAATATCTAAACAAATCCTTTAATGGTCAATTCTACCATGACTTTAACAGTAAAGTATCATCAATATAAAATAACAGACACATCAGGTGATCAACTATGGAAATTCATCAAATGGCTCGTAGTCCCCAAAATGAAAGAAATGCATCCAAATGAAAACAGATCATCTGAATTGACTGTGTTTGAAATTGAAGT
Organism: Oryzias curvinotus; assembly: GCA_023969325.1. NCBI lineage: Eukaryota > Metazoa > Chordata > Actinopteri > Beloniformes > Adrianichthyidae > Oryzias > Oryzias curvinotus. The sequence goes on from JALJSC010000200.1 coordinate 20,916, forward strand.
CAGACTGTATTTCTCCTCATTGAATGGATTCAGAACTCAAATCCTTTATTGATGACATTTGGAAATCTGCTACAGAATAGTTACTGATCTAGAGTCCAGATTGTTCAATGCCTTGAAATGTCATTGATGCTGAAAGATTTCTAGATTTTTATACATGTATACGTTGTTTTGTGTGTGTAGAGCTGTGCCTTGCATCATTGTGTGGTTGTGTCTGAGAGTTTGTAATGATTATATTTCAATAATAATCAAATCTAAAAAGAGGGCGTCAGCAGCTTTAGCATCACCCACCAAGCTTTAGTTGGATGTATTTTCTACTGGATTTATTTCCTTTTTGTGGAATAAAGTTGTTTTTAAAACATGATGGTGCTGAAACCAGGGAATTCTGGGATATGTTGGCATGTATAAATGTACACAAACACCCTGCAGACAGCGATATGTGATGATTATTATTTATTTATTCAAACTTTATTTCACATGATGTCATTTTCCAAGGATTCACTTTCAGGTTTGCAATAAGAACATCATTGTTAATAACAAATACACACATGTATAAATCTACTTTAAAGGAAACCAAGTCATTGTCATTTTCAAAATAAAAGCACGTTGTCCAACAGAGTTGTACTTTTCTAGCTGCAGACGTTTTTACCGTTTGAAAAAGTTCTCATCTGCTCCAAAACAGCCACCAAAGTGTATTTTGGAGATGGAGCTTCCAGCCTTAAAGGAGGCGGCGCTGTCATGGTGTGGGCTTTCCACTCTGGGATCTGTTTGGTACCAAAAAGCATCTCAAAGCCATGAGGACTTTTCTGAACTTCCAGTCCCACACAGACACATGAGTTGGTTTGGTTCTCCTGTGTTCTGCAGCAGAGACGTTTTCCTAAACATGTTGATGACTAAAGTTCTGCTGGTATTTTTCCTCTTCCAAACAGAACCAGAACCCAGAGAGTTCTGCCTTTTGTAGAGCTGCTTGCTTCAGTGTGTAGAGGAGTGTTTGATTCTCACATCTGGATCTATTTTGGCTAAAGGTGCTGTTTGCTCCTAACCCCCCCGCTGAGGATGTCTTTCTGTATTTGTGCTTCTGTTCATCACTGATTCAATCAACTTTTCCTCTTTTCACGTTGGTGACGCCTTCATTTAACGCAGAAAAACATCATTCAAACTAGTTTTTATGTCTATTTCAGATACATTTGTACATTTTTATTGTTTGATTCTGTTGGTTTTTGTGGATTTCTGGTTTCTATCCATTTGATTTAGTAGCTGCAGCGTCAAATGACTTTAGAAAACGTAAATAAGTGAAATAATTCAGATCAAGTTGATCAGAACTTTTGTTTGAGTCGATTCTTGGTGGATCCATTAAACATTTAGTTTTAGCTACAGAAAAAGCAGAAAGGCAGAACAGCTGCTTTATTTGCCTTCAGGAGGGAAACTCATGACGTCAACGCGCTTTTCCACCGGCTGCTTTGTTTGCAAAGGATTGTGGGAATGCAGGTGTGCTGGAATTTTTGGGGTGACATGCGCTTGTTTCTTCAGGTGAGGACAATAAATGAGGAACCATCAGACATTCTTGTCAAAGAGAACATTGACTTACTTCACGTTTTCCTTCAAGACCAGAAGTCAAAAACGAAAGTCACGTGACGTCACGAACCGGATCGGCCACATTCAGAGAACATCGGGTAGGCCAAGATGGCGTTTGCGTAGGTGCGTACCTTCTGAGCTCCTGCCAAAGTTATGGGACATAACATCCATTTCACCCAAAAGACCAAGATAACAGCTCAAAATGTTTTTGGAAGAGAAAAGATCTTTTGATTTTTGACCTTGATGTTCAGTCCAGAGAGAAGGAGAATGCATAAAGAAGAAAAAGCTGCAGTACTGAGGACCACCACGTGTCATGACTACGCTAAATTGTCACCAACTTTAGACATGGAATCTTTCCCTCCTCTTCCTAAAACTCCAAGTAAGCCCCCAGCTGCAAAAAAAGCTTTGTTGGCAGCTGGACAAAGCTCTTCAGATTCAAATGAAGTCATTGCTGTTTTATCTGAGCTGATGAACAAGCAAACCAACTCGTTGGAAATGCCTGCAGATTCCTTGGAAAAGCTAATTAGTGAAAACTCAAGGAAGAAGATGAAAACATTGAAGAATGAAGGGATAAAGAGAAACTTAGAATTCACATGCAACGAAATAAAAGACACACAAAAGTCTTTGAAAGATGTTGACCAACGTTTGAAGAATGAAGAGAAAACCGTGGCAGCTCTTCAGGCCCAGGTTCTGGAACTGGAGTCATATTCAAGGAGGTGGAACCTGAAACTCTTTGGTGTCACTGACGAAGATGTGAAAGCCAAGGTCACTGAGACATGAAAGCCAAGGTCACAGAGATCTGTCAGAGCATCATTGTAGAAGACTTGCAGCAGGTTTTTTCTGCCATTGATGTGACACATCGCCTTGGGAAACCCAATCCAAGCAGCACACGCCCCAGATCCACCATCATCATCCGGTTCTCCCAAAGATCCTACAGAGATGCCGTCTGGAGAGCCGCTAAAAACAGAGAAAAAGCTCCGCTTTGCTGAGGACCTTTCCACAGCTGAAAGTGTGGCCCCTCATCCAAAAAGCCAGAGAGGAAGGAAAACAAGCTCACTTTGTGGCAGCAGAGCCTTCATCAATGGTCAAGAAGTCATCAGGTCACTGATGGTCATGTGATACTCTGAAAATGAAAACAGGATGGATCTGACTGAACTTCTAACTTACCGATGCCCACTTGGAAAACACTAAACCAGAATCTATTGATGTGGGCTTAGTTCAGTTTTTCCTCTTTTGTTTTGAATACCTTCAGTATTCACAAAATATTGTTGAGCATTTACTAATGTGCAGGTTAAGCTCAGAAATACGTTTCTTTTCTTAGTGTTTGAGAGTATTTGTTCTTGTTCTAAATATTTCATTGTCTATTGTTTCCCTCAACACCAGGGGGTTAAGAAGTCATATAAACAAAAAGCTATATTTTTATTTCTTAAGCAGCTGAATGCAGATCTTTGATTTGGTCAGGAATCTGATTCTGTTTGTTCTGATGTCAATTTCTGAAAAACACAGTGGGGGGTTGGGGGGGGTGATTTATGGTTTTCTCATCAATCAGCAGGAGTTTTAACTTTGAAACATAAATATAACGGGAACGTTCTGCATACAGAATCTGATGCTAAAGGACACTTTGTTGGGCAAGTTATGGATTACAATAATAATATAATTATTTTCAATACATACGGCTACAACTTGAACACAGAGAATAAACAACTACTGCTTATAATTGAGAGTACAGTGAAAAAATGGCTTCAGAAATATCCAAACTCTGCAAATAACATGACTTTAAACCCCCAGATTGATCGGTGGCCCCCCGCGCATCATAATGACAAAAAAATATTTTTAAATCTTTTATGGAGCAGTTTAAACTGGTGGATATCTGGAGACTCAAACATCCTCATATACCATCTTTTACATGGAGTAATAAATCTGGAACAGCCCTTTCTCCATTAGACGTTTGGCTAATTTCTAGTGATTTACAAGATAAGGATATTTCAGTGAACATCTAAGTGTCAAGCTGTCCGTATAGATATTGTTATATGTACCTCACAAAATGTCAATAAATCTCATTATTGGAAATTAAACAACTTGCTGCTCAAAATGACAGAAGTGCAAACAATAATTAACAATCTTCTTTCGACATTTTTTAATAAAGCCACATTGGAGAACTCTTTCTCTGTTAACTGGGAGTTGTTCAAATATGAATCAGCCAAGTTTTTAAGAACATTTGGTGGTAACTTAGCTAAACTAAGGAAGCAACAAGAGCATGACCTGATCACAGGCATCTCAGTACATCACAAAAACCTGTCAGATGAGCAGAAACTACAAATGATCAAACTACAGGAAGACTTGGATCAAGTTTATCAAAGAAAAGCAGAAGGAGCATTGATTAGATCCAGAAAACAATGCAATGAGCAAGGAGAACAAAACTCCTCTTAGTTTTTAAAATGGAGAAGCATCAAGGACAAATAAACACTATTAACAAGTTAAATATTAATTACATAAATTGTAGTGATGATAAAATAATCTCCAACTATTGTTCATCATTTTATAAGAATCTGTATTCATCCCAATATTCTGAAATAGAAGCTGAAATCTTTCTGAACTCTTTAAACAATAGCAGAACAATGAAAGACTCAGAAAAAGAACTTTGTGATGATCCAGTGAGTCTTGGAGAAGTCTGTGACTGCATCAAGGTGATAAAACCAAAGAAATCTCCAGGAACTGATGGATTCACTTCTGAAGTTTAGACTTTATTCTACCAACAGATGGCGCCCTTTTTACTGGAAGTTTACAATGAAAGTATTTCTAATGACAGCCTTTGGCTTCCAATAACTCTCAGAAATATGCGTAGCTGCAGCAGAAGACATGGAAATGTGATTTTTCATTATTACTGGATGAACAGACGTACAGGACACAGATGCTGCTCTGTTTCAGCAAATACTGTGAGATGAGTGAGGAGCTGCAGCCTCAAAGTCTTTATTAGAATTATGACGGGAGATGATTCACTATTTGTTGTATTTAAATGTATCAGTATATTTTTCTGAATTTTTGTCTTTGAAAATCATAGTGTTATTTGATCATAGTTTTATTTAATAAATAATGTTATTTATTTTAATAAGAGGATTATGAATGAATGAAACTTTATTCAAATAGAACTTTACAACCTTGAAGGAACCAAAGGACTTCACAATATAAATAATAATAATAATAATAAAAGATCTAAAATGGCAACAAAATTTTGAAACTAAAAACTCTAGAATATTCTGTTTTAGAATATAAATTTCAATCCAAATGTTTTCATCTACAATCCATGTTCTATCATTCTCACACATCTGCTCCTGGTCCGGCCCTTCCATCCAGTTTTAGAACCCAATGTTGCCCCCCCCGAGTTAAAATAATTGACCCCCCCCTGGTTTAGAGAAACCGTCCAGGTTTACTTTGAACCAAGAGGAAACTTTTTTACAAACACCTTTAAAATGGAAACTAACTGGAGCCAGGTTAGTTTACCAGCTATTTACTGGTTGTTGTTACAAATTCATATCAGAGTTTATTTGCAGGAAACGACCAAACATCACAATTTGACCCCATAGTGACGTTAGAGAAGTTAGAATTAGAGGAAGTGCAGTTCTCCATCAGTCCACTGGGGGAGCTGCAGCACCATAACTGAGAGACAGTGGAGCTGATCTCAGATCAGTTCCCGCTGCAGCTCTGACACTCATCTCCACTTCCTCTGATTCCTCCATCACTCTGCTCTCCACCTCCCAGGAACACCGTCCAGTCACCACATCTCTGCAGACCAGCTGCTGCTGCTGCTCCTCTCTGCTCCTCCAGGAGGAACATCAGACTCACCTCCACCTGCAGAGAGAAAGTAGAGAGACAGAGATGAAGGAGTGTCTCCTGATCCTGGTCTGTCAGTCAGTGATGCAGCACAGCAGCAGAAAGAGCAGCAGGAGCTTCAGTCCTGTTCAGAGCAGCAGCTTCCTGTCATCTTCACCTGTTGGAGCTTCTGCTGCTCTGATTGGCTGACTGTTGTCCTGAAGCCTGTCATCATTCTCCTCAGAGCTGCACTGAGAAGCTGCAGCTTCACAGGAAACTCTGCATCTTTGCTCTCAGACTAACTTTAGGACCAAACATCTGGAAGCAGCTGGACTGACTCCAACCCTCTACTGACCTCAGAGTCTGCGATTTGGAGTTTGGACTCTCCACCAGATCCTGGAGCTGCTCAACATCTGAAGACTGAAGGTTGTTCCTGCTAAGGTCCAGTTCTGTCAGGTGGGACGGGTTGGACTTCAGAGCTGAGACCAGAGCATCACAGCTGGTCTTTGACAAACTGCACCACCTCAACCTGAATCCAGAAGAAAGAGTTGAGTTTAAAGACAAAGTTCCTGTTTTTCATCCTTCACTTCTTCTAAAGAGTTCAGAGCTGAAGAAGATCAGAAAGTTTAGACAAAGTCCAAAGATGTGAAGCAACAGCAGCAGATCAGAAGAGTCCAGCAGAAGCAGAGAAGAACATCATTCAGGAACATTCAGGACAACATGCAGCTGCTTCAGGAAAGAAGTCCAGATGTGTGAAAGTCAAACATCAGCCTGTGGCTGCATCCAAACCAACTGATGTTTCTGCAGCAACAGCAGAAAAAGTCCACTTCCTCTTTCTGCTCAGCTCTTCTCCAAACAGCACTGAATCATGGGAGAATTTCAGCAGCAGGATGCTGGAAAGTCTTCCTCCCAGTTTTCAGGAGATGATCTTCCAGTCCTTCTCTGCTGCAGCCCTTCAAGCAGAGACTTTCAGCTCCAACAGATCAAAGCAGAGAGAAGAAGGAAGTGATGAGGAAGAGTCAGCAGCAAATGTTGGACATTGATCCCTGATCAAGCATGACTTCAGCTCTGAATGAAGAGTCAGAAGCTGCTGGGAGCTTTGATGGATGATGTGATGATGTTTGTGGATGAAAAGGTGAGGATGTTTTTGGAGGATGTGTCTGTCAGAGCAGCATCCAGCTGCAGCAGGACTCTGTCACCCTAACCCTTTGGACTCTCAGCTGCATCTGCTGAAACACAGCAGGACTCAGAGTGCATGTGAGCGTGCACGTGAGGCTGCTGCTTCTGCACTGCTTTAAAGGAGTCTCTTGGACCAAAGACACAGAGGAGAGCTGATGAGCCTCATGTCTGCAGTTCAGTCCTAACACAACTTTGTCATCATATTGATGTGAACACAACTGAAACATGGAGTCTGACCTCAGAGTCTGCAGTCTGCAGTCTGGACTCTCCAGAAAACCACACAGATGAAGAACTCCTGGATCCTGCAGGTTCTGGTTCCTGCTCAGGTCCAGTTCTGTCAGATTGGACGGGTTTTTCTTCAGAGCTGAGACCAGAACTTCACAGCTGATCTCTGACAAACTGCAGTTCCTCAACCTGCAATGAGACAGAAAAGTGCGTTCAGGAGAGATTTTGGATGAAAAATCATGACCACCTGGAAATGAAAATGAATTATGCATGGGGGGGGCTGTTTATCAATGTATTTATGACTTTGACCCAAAAACATAAACAAAGTTCTTTCTAGTCACTTTCCCATTCAGACACTGATGGTGGCTCTGCTGCTGAACACTGGCACCCACCTTCCACCAGAGGCAGGGTGGGGTTTAGTGTCTACGCATAAATATAATTCTGTCACTAAAAGTCAGCAAAAGAAAATAACACACATTTGTGTGTCCTGTGGAGTCAAACTCACAATTTCCAGATGAGTTAAACATAAAGTTCAGCTGCTTTAACCTCTAGACCAGGGGTGGGCAAACTACGGCCCGCGGGCTGCATCCGGCCCGCCTCCATCTTTGGTCCGGCCCTCTGAACAATGTCAGAGACCCCTGTTTTGTTTTTTCAATCTGGCCACACGATTAAGACATGACATTTTCTTCCCTCCTTCTGCAGTCTGATCTCCAACCTGAAACCCTCTAAAAATCTCTGTCAAATAGACCAGAAGACAGTCTTCCGTTTCTATGTAGCAGTTCTTCTTTCCCTGTTTAGCTCATTCTTTTAGAGCGATTATGCTGCTTTTTTTTAAACAGCTCACACTGATCTGTGACCTGATTGGCTAGAGACCTTGTCAATCAATCTCCTCAGTCCGTGCCGTGTGTCCTGTACAGAAACGTGGAGCTTTTCAGATTAGAAATGTTTTTATCACGATCAGATCTTTGTTTTCATTCTAAGATCCTGGACCTAATTTCTATGAAGGTTTGAGAATTTAAACTAGAGAAAATATGAAAATGTTCATGTCTGTGTGAGAAAAGTGTATTTATGCAGTGAGGAGTTCCACAAACATCTGTAATAATTATCCATGGATTTCACCGATCACGGTTATTTTTAGACCATAACTCCTGCATTAAATGAAGGAACTCTGTTCTGGAGAAAAAGTAACGCAGAAATATGTGTAGCTGCAGCAGAAGACATGGAAATTTACCTTTTTTTAATTATTACTGGATGAGAAACAGACGCGCAGCTGCACAAAACGTGAGACGTGTGATGATCTCAAAGTCTCTGCAGAATTATGACGGAAGAGGATCCATTATTTATTTAGTTAGTTTTTTTAAATGTATCAGTATATTTTTCCTGAATTTTTGTCTTTGAAAATCATAGAGAGGGATATTTGGTCATTGTTTTATTTCATAAAAAAATGTTATTTTTGTATGAAAAGGATCATGAATGAATGAAACTTTATTCAAACACTTTCCAACTCCTTGATGGTACCAAAGGACTTCACAAAAAATAGAGATCTAAAATGGGAACAAAACTTTTAAACTAAAAACTCTAGAATATTCTGAAAATACAATTTTAATCCAAATGTTTTCATCTACATTCCATGTTCTATCATTCTCAATCCATGCATCTACTCCTGGTCTGGTCCTTCTATCCAATTTTAGAACCCAATGTGGCCCCCCAGTTAAATAATTGCCCCCCCCCTGCTGTAGACCATAGCAGAAAACTATGGATTCATTAACATTACAGCATTTTTGACGTCCATATGTGACACATCAGAACGCCGTTCTGGACGTGGGGTTTGTACCTGATAAAACGCCACTTTTTACACCTGTCTTGGGACAACAGAAGACTTAAAAAGTATTTTTTTCACCACTTTTCCTGGTGATTAGTGACGCCTTTTGCTTGCCATAGACAGACGGAGACACATGGGGGGGTAACAGGTTAAACCCAGACTTTCTGTCTGTTCTGACAAATGTCAACAAGTTTAAAGTGAAAACTAAGACTGATCACCACAAAAATAAGAATGACTCTGTCCAATTGTGTAAAATGTCTATAACTATATTATAATATAACTATAATGATCAAACTAAGGAAAAAGTAAAAACATGTAATTTTACATGTAATCAAAGCACCATGATAGAATGAACTGACATTCAGTTCCTCTGTCTAGTAATGGAACAAAAGATAAATCAGAATAAATAATCTTATTTTTTCATGTTGATGGTTGTAAAGTTTTTAAAAGTATTGATGGTATTTTGTTCTGAAGTATCCAATCCTATTGCTGTAGGTCTGACAGACACAGATGCAGTACTTTGGGTTTCAAACATAGTTGCAGTACTATTTCAACTTTGACCTATTTTCCTTGTAATATTGTTCTGAAAGTACTTTTTAGAGTTAATGCCAAAATCCCTTTAAACATTTTGATCTGCTGTTTGTGAATGACAGTAAATGTCAGATCTATTGGAAATGTTTCTGTGTTTCTTTGGATCAGAGTTCACATTATTGTTGGTGACGGCACAGTTGTTCTGGAGAAAATGTCAAACTGACACTTCATGTCACAAACGTTGCCGACCCCTGGTTTCAACCTTTCTCTGGCCAGGTAGCCCCGCCCCCAGCCTCATCCAGAAACTACCTGCAGAGGTTCTGATCCAGGCTGGGTTCTGAAGCAGAACCAGAACCAGGTCTGTGGGAAAGACCTGTCAGTCTGCTGCAGGTTGACCTCTTCATATCTCTGCATGAGGAGCTGCTGCTCTGTGGCTCAGAAATCTGCTGCAACTGTTTGTCCATTGAAATCTGCAGTTCTGGGATGGATTCCTGTTTTCTTTCCAGGACACAGAACTTAGTCCAGTTCTACACAGACGTGTGGTGAGGTTGATGCTGGTGAGGCACCGACTCCTCTGGAGTCAGATTTACAATGAAAGAACTGAATATTTCAGCATCCATCCAACAGCAGCTAACAGCTTCTAAAATACACACCAGATCAGATTTCTGTCATAGACATGGATAGAACACTCTTCTTGGGGAGAAATTATTCATATTTACTGTCAACACATTAAAGTACAGATGTGTTCAGCTCACATTTGACCCTCAGTAACTATTTCTGGTATTTTTCTAACTTCAAATTCTGGAGCTTTAATCAGTTATCAAATGTTTTCTGTGAAAATGATCCTAAAATATAATAAATGATTTATTTCCATTTGTATCCACTTACTCCCATGTTATTTCTACAAAACAAACATTAAAGACATGTTTGTCCTTACTTTATGAGTCCATGTGTGGATCCTTCTCCACTAAAATCTCTATGATCTGTTGGAAAGTTTTCCTTATTTTTCTTTATTTTATAGGAGTTTCTCCTCTATGGAGACAGACGTTCTTATTCTCTTTCTACGGCAGCAGTGTAGCTACAAAGCAGCTGTCAGCTCACGTCTGCCCCCTTTCTGCAGGCCTACAGCAGTGTTTAGTCTCTGTTAACATTGAGTCCTGCAGTCAGACATGAGGCTCAGCAGCTCCAGAGCCTCACCAGGAGATTCAGCTCCGTCTGTGATCAACACTCTAATTCAGAGATTTGAACCTCACATACTGTGGAAAACTGGACTGAAAATGGAGATTTAACACAGATCAGTGGAAAGAAGATTGACTTCATTGACCTTTTTCTATTTCATCACCATTATGACAGGTGAGGCTCTGCCTCACTAACCTCACCTGACCACACGTCACTGAGTTCTACACAGACGTGTGCCATGACCCCCCCTCTATCCTCCCACTTCATTCATGTCCTCCACTTTTGTTTTAACCACATCAGATCCACGTCCACCAATCAAAGTGGCTGCTGGACGTTCCTCCAACAGTGTGTTTCTAAATCTGACACTCCCACTGCGAGTGGGAGGAGCTACTGCCTCATGTGGGAGGAGCTACCATCAATAGTTTTTCTCGTCCTCCTCAGTAAAGACATGGAAGATGCTGAGAGATCCGGTGTATTTCTACTACAAAGAGCTCCACAAAGCGTCAGAGTGAAACATGGACCTATTTGATGAACATGGAGCTGATATTCTGGAGATGGTAAATGTTTTAGATCAGTAAAAATGAGTCATTTCCAGCAGCACATCTGATCATCTCTCACGGCACACTGGTTGAAAAACACTGTAGAGAATCAACATTTGAATGAAAGCTGACCTGAGAGTCTCCAGTTTACAGTCTAGACTCTCCAGTCCGGCTGACAGTAGCTTCACTCCTGAATCCTGCAGCTTGTTGTTGGAACTCAGGTCCAGAAGTCTGAGTCTGGAGGACTGAGAGCTGAGAACTGAGGACAGAGCTGCACAGCTTCTCTCTGACAGATTACAGTGATTCAGTCTGCAGAAAACAAAGACAGACAGCAGTTATTGAATCTTTCATGTTTCCATCAGATTCATTTGTTCACTGAAGGTGATTTTCATCAGAGTTCTTACAGAGCTTTGTTCAAAGTTAGACTGAAAACATTCCTCTGTGGGCAGGATTATTGTCAGACATTAAACATAAAGCTCAGCTGCTTTAACCTCTAGACCACGTGTCAAACTCCAGGCCTGTGGGCCAAATGTGCCCCCCCATGTCATTTTATGTGGCCTGCGAGTAGGGCTGTGACGATGACCTCATCACCGCGTCACTGCACTTTTTTTTTGAAAGTTCAGCATATAGTGCGTGATTGGAACTATAATAAACACATTAAACACATTCATATTTGCTAATAATGTACTTTTTCTGCTTGTCCTGTATTCAGACTTTCCTTCTTTCTTTCAGACTGTTCTCTCCTCATCTCCCACCTGTCACTCTCTCTCGTCACGTGCGCTCTCACTGTCTGCCTCTTGCGCTGCACGTGGCACGCGGCTCCCTGTACACACACAGGCGCGCTTTCAGAAGCACACATCCTCATTCTACAACAGAAGTTTCCGTCTCGCGAGGAAATACGACAAATTTACTGCGGTCTAATTATTAATTTCCATTGTTTTCATTTCCATTACAAGCTGCGTGCGTTCCTAAGTGCGTGACACTGCGCCCCCTGGTGGTTCATCGCCGCGGTGATCAAAAATCTGACAACGTCACAGCTCTACCCGCGAGAGCATAAAAGGTTTTAATTTCTTAAAATAAAAACTTGGTGTGTATTTATTCATATCTAGGGGGAATCTGACTGGAAACCTGATAGAATTAAATGTAAAAGGATTTATGCAAACATATGTTTCTATGAAACTTTAATTGTCATTTCAAAAAGTTATAATAAACAAATATGAGTTATTTAACATTAAGGAGTAATTACATGTATTTTTCATTACATTTAGTTACATGTATAAGTTATATTTGGCCCTTTGAGGACAGCCGCTATGCTGATGTGGTCCTCAGTGAAAATGAGTTTGACCCCCCCACTCTAGACCATAGCAGATAACTATGGATTCATTAACATTACATGAAGACAGACGGAGACACGCGGGGGGGTAACAGGTTAAACCCAGACTTTCGGTCTGTTCTGACAAATGTCAACAAGTTTAAAGTGAAAACTAAGACTGATCACCACTACAAAACAAAATAATAAGAATGACTCTGTCCAATTGTGAAAAATGTCTATAACTATATTATAATATAACTATAATGATCAAACTAAGGAAAAAGTAAAAACATGTAATTTTACATGCAATCAAAGCACCATGACAGAATGAACTGACATTCAGTTCCTCTGTCTAATAATGGAACAAAAGATAAATCAGACTAAATAATCTTATTTTTTCATGTTGATGGTTGTGAAGTTTTTACAAATATTGATGGTATTTTGTTCTGAAGTATCCAATCCTATTGCTGTAGGTCTGACAGACACAAATGCAGTACTTTGGGTTTCAAACATAGTTGCAGTACTATTTCAACTTTGACCTATTTTCCTTGTAATATTGTTCTGAAAGTACTTTTTAGAGTTAATGCCAAAATACCTTTAAACATTTGTATCTGCTGTTTGTGAATGACAGTAAATGTCAGATCTATTGGAAATGTTTCTGTGTTTCTCTGGATCAGAGTTCACATTATTGTTGGTGACGGCACAGTTGTTCTGGAGAAAATGTCAAACTGACACTTCATGTCACAAACGTTGCTGACCCCTGGTTTCAACCTTTCTCTGGCCAGGTAGCCCCGCCCCCAGCCTCATCCAGAAACTACCTGCAGAGGTTCTGATCCAGGCTGGGTTCTGAAGCAGAACCAGGTCTGTGGGAAAGACCTGTCAGTCTGCTGCAGGTTGACCTCTTCATATCTCTGCATGAGGAGCTGCTGCTCTGTGGCTCAGAAATCTGCTGCAACTGTTTGTCCATTGAAATCTGCAGTTCTGGGATGGATTCCTGTTTTCTTTCCAGGACACAGAACTTAGTCCAGTTCTACACAGACGTGTGGTGAGGTTGATGCTGGTGAGGCACCGACTCCTCTGGAGTCAGATTTACAATGAAAGAACTGAATATTTCAGCATCCATCCAACAGCAGCTAACAGCTTCTAAAATACACACCAGATCATATTTCTGTCATAGACATGGATAGAACACTCTTCTTGGGGAGAAATTATTCATATTTACTGTCAACACATTAAAGTACAGATGTGTTCAGCTCACATTTGACCCTCAGTAACTATTTCTGGTATTTTTCTAACCTTAAATTCTGGAGCTTTAATCAGATATCAAATGTTTTCTGTGAAAATGATCCTAAAATAAAATAAATGATTTATTTCCATTTGTATCCACTTACTCCCATGTTATTTCTACAAAACAAACATTAAAGACATGTTTGTCCTTACTTTATGAGTCCATGTGTGGATCCTTCTCCACTAAAATCTCAATGATCTGTTGGAAAGTTTTCCTTATTTTCCTTTATTTTCTAGGAGTTTCTCCTCTATGGAGACAGACGTTCTTATTCTGTTTCTACGGCAGCAGTGTAGCTACAAAGCAGCTGTCAGCTCACGTCTGCCCCCTTTCTGCAGGCCTACAGCAGTGTTTAGTCTCTGTTAACATTGAGTCCTGCAGTCAGACATGAGGCTCAGCAGCTCCAGAGCCTCACCAGGAGATTCAGCTCTGTCTGTGATCAACACTCTAATTCAGAGATTTGAACCTCACAAACTGTGGAAAACTGGACTGAAAATGGAGATTTAACACAGATCAGTGGAAAGAAGATTGACTTCATTGACCTTTTTCTATTTCATCACCATTATGACAGGTGAGGCTCTGCCTCACTAACCTCACCTGACCACACGTCACTGAGTTCTACACAGACGTGTGCCATGCCCCCCCCCCCCCCCCCCTATATCCTCCCACTTCATTCATGTCCTCCACTTTTGTTTTAACCACATCAGATTCATGTCCACCAATCAAAGTGGCTGCTGGACGTTCCTCCAACAGTGTGTTTCTAAATCTGACGCTACCGCGTGTGGGAGGAGCTACTGCCTCATGTGGGAGGAGCTACCATCAATAGTTTTTCTCGTCCTCCTGATGAAAGACATGGAAGATGCTGAGAGATCCGGTGTATTTCTACTACAAAGAGCTCCACAAAAGCGTCAGAGTGAAACATGGACCTATTTGATGAACATGGAGCTGATATTCTGGTGATGGTAAATGTTTTAGATCAGTAAAAATGAGTCATTTCCAGCAGCACATCTGATCATCTCTCACAGCACACTGGTTGAAAAACACTGTAGAGAATCAACATTTGAATGAAAGCTGACCTGAGAGTCTCCAGTTTACAGTCTGGACTCTCCAGTCCGGCTGACAGTAGCTTCACTCCTGAATCCTGCAGCTTGTTGTAACTCAGGTCCAGAAGTCTGAGTCTGGAGGACTGAGAGCTGAGAACTGAGGACAGAGCTGCACAGCTTCTCTCTGACAGATTACAGTGTATCAGTCTGCAGAAAACAAAGTCAGACAGCAGTTATTGAATCTTTCATGTTTCCATCAGATTCATTTGTTCACTGAAGGTGATTTTCATCAGAGTTCTTACAGAGCTTTGTTGGAGGCTTTGACCACTGGCAGCAGCCTTAGAAGAGTCTCCTCTGAAGCAGAGTATTTCTCTAGGTTAAACTCTTCCAGATCTTCTTCTGATGACAGTAAGATGAAGACCAGAGCAGACCACTGAGCAGGAGACAGTTTATCTGTGGAGAGACGTCTTGACCTCAGGACCTGTTGGATCTCCTCCACTAGAGATCCATCATTCAGTTCATTCAGACAGTGGAACAGGTTGATGCTTCTCTCTGCAGACAGATCCTCACTGATCTTCTTCTTGATGAACTGGACTGTTTCCTGATTGGTCTGTGAGCTACTTCCTGTCTGAGTCAGCAGACCTCGTAGGAGACTCTGATTGGTCTGCAGTGAAAGACCCAGGAGGAAGCGGAGGAACAAGTCCAGGTGTCCGTTTGGACTCTGTAAGGCCTTCTCCACAGCACTCTGGTACAACTGGGCTGGACTGCTCTGCTTCAGTTCGAGAATCTTTAAGGACCTTTTCTTCTGTTCTTTCATGAGGTTGAGTTTGGAGGTGATGAAGGTCAGGTGGACATAAAGAGCAGCCAGAAACTCCTGAACACTCAGATGGATAAAGCAGAAGACCTTGTCCTGGTACAGGCCTCTCTCCTCTCTAAAGACCTGTGTGAACACTCCTGAGTACACTGAGGCTGCTCTGATATCGATGCCACACTCTGTCAGGTCGGATTCATAGAAGATCAGGTTTCCTTTCTGCAGCTGCTCAAAAGCCAGTTTTCCCAGAGACTCCATCATCTTCCTGCTCTCTGGACTCCAGTGAGGATCTGTCTCAGCTCCTCCATCATACTTGACCTTCTGGACTTTGGCCTGAACCACCAGGAAGTGGATGTACATCTCAGTCAGGCTCTTGGGCAGCTCTCCTCTTCCTCTGCTCTTCAGCAGATCCTCCAGAACTGTAGCAGTGATCCAGCAGAAGACTGGGATGTGGCACATGATGTGGAGGCTTCGGGATCTCTGGATGTGGGAGATGATCCTGCTGGCCTGCTCTTCATCTCTGAACCTCTTCCTGAAGTACTCCTCCTTCTGTGGATCATTGAACCCTCTGACCTCTGTCACCATGTCAACACATCCTGGAGGGATCTGACTGGCTGCTGCAGGTCGTGTGGTTATCCAGAGGAGAGCAGAGGGAAGCAGGTTCCCCCTGATGAGGTTTGTCAGCAGATCAGCCACTGAGGTGGACTTTCTAGGGTCCTTCAGGATCCGAGTCTTGTGGAAGTCCAGAGGAAGTCGCCACTCATCCAGACCATCAAAGATGAAGAGGACCTGGAAGTCTTCAAAGCTGCAGATTCCTGCTTGTTTGGTTTCAGGGAAGAAGTGATGAACAAGTTCCACCAAGCTGAACTTCTCCTCTTTCAGCACATTCAGCTGTCTGAAAGTGAATGGAAATGTGAAGTGGAGGTTCTGGTGGGCTTTGCCTTCAGCCCAGTCCAGAGTGAACTTCTGTGTTAAGACTGTTTTCCCGATGCCAGCCACTCCCTTAGTCATCACGGTTCTGATTTGTTCTGGTCTTCCAGCTGGGAGTTGGAAGAGCTCTTCTTGTCTGATGCTTGTTTCTGCTCTGTCTGCTTTCCTGGATGCTGCTTCAATCTGTCTGACCTCATGTTCTTCATTCAGCTCTCCTCTTCCTCCCTCTGTGATGAAGAGCTCTGTGTAGATCTCATTCAGAAGGGTTGGGCTTCCTGCTTTAGCCATCCCCTCAAACACACACTGGAACTTCTCCTTCAGACCAGATTGGACTTCATGTCGACAAACTGCAGCAGCAGATCCTGAATGAAGACAACAAACAGTAAATCAAGTCTCTGCAGCCCTGAATGATGAGGGTTTGAATCCCTGTTGAGACATCAGGAAATCTTCATTTCTCAGCAGGTGAAACCTTCAGAGAAATCCTCTTACTGCTCTGCAGTCCATCAGCCAGCTCCTCCTGCTTCATTCTCCTCAGGAAGTTCACTGTGATCTTCATCACTGACTCTCTGCTGCTCCTCTGCTCTTCATCTTCAGCCTCCAGCTCCTCTTCTTCCTCCCTGTGACTCAGAAGCTTCTGGATCTTCTTCAGCTCCTTCTTGACAAAAGTGACAATGTTGTCCTCCAGCAGCTGCAACAGAATTCCAGATGAATGAGCCAATCAGAGTGAAGTCATGGAGCCAAACATCAGCTCCATGTTGGACACTCTGACAATCCACTGGTCTGCAAAGTGCAGCATGGAGACGACTGTGGACAGAATGATGGAAAGTAGTTGTTGTTCATGTACCGACCAGAAAGATGGAGTCCAGCTGTGTTTGATGCTGCTGGACAGACGGACCACTGGGAGTCTCTGAGCTCTGCTGGTCCAGTCTGTGGAGAATCAGCAGCAATCAGCTCCATTCTGTCTGGACTGGTAGGTTGAAACCAAACTAACTAGAGTCATGTCACAGCTAGAATGTTCTAGTTCACAGTTCAGATGGAGAACAGCAAACCAATGGATCATATCAACACCTCTCTGTCCATGTCTACAGAGTCACTGAAGTGTCTAGACTGTCTTGGAGCCAAAGGCTGGATTCATGTCTCTGCTGCCCCCATGTCTGGATTCTGAGCAGTTTTCCTAAAGAGGCAGTCCATCCACAGAGGACTCTGTGACCACAGCCCTCCATGATGCTCTGTCCCACCTAGAGCTAGAGGAGAGCTAACAGGGATGCTCTTTGTGGACTGTAGCTCAGCGTTTAACACCATCCTCCCTAACAAACCAATAGAGACACTTGTGGACTTCTGGCTACTCCAGTCATAGCGAGCTGCCTGAGTCCAGAGAACTCTCTCCCAGGAGAACAGAGGAGCAGAAAAGTGGCTTCAGTACGGTGTTGGAGCTCCGGGGACGGCTTTAGAATGCAGAAATGATGTTTCAAGCATTCATGTGAAACCGTGGAAACAATCATGTCCAGAAAAAAAGGCTGATGTTATTCACACGTATGTATGTGCAGTCAGAATGTACATTACTGCTTTATCCACACATAAATATTGAGAAGATTGGATTTTTTAAATTCAGATTGGATCCATAAACCCACCAGCTGCAAACATGTTCATGTGTGCTGAGGGTCCAGCATCAGCCAGACTCTGCCTTCAGAGGCCTCAAGGTAAACTGAGTCTGAGACCCCTGATCTACAGCCTCTACAGCAGGGCTGCTCATTCCTGGTCCTGGAGATCTACCACCCTGACTGTTTTCCAGATCTCCAAGCCCTGCTAGCTGCTGATCAACATCACAGACTCTGGACTCTTTTAAAGTTCTTTTAAAGACATTTCCATGATTGATGATGGGTTTTGTTTTGTGCTTTTTAAGTGTTCCTTTCATAGTTTTTGTAGTTTTCAGTTAGCTTTGTATTATAATGTACACATTTTTGAGTTTTTTTTCCACATCTAGTTGTAGCACTTTGAGGTTACATTTAATGAAAGGTGCATTATAAATAAAATGGATTATTATTATTAGTATTATTGTTACATTTACAGTGGAGACTGCAGTGGGGGGGATAATTCCCTCTGGGAGGAGGTGGTTTATAGCAGGGGTCTTCAACTAAAATGTAAAGAGGTCCAGTTAGAAAAAAGGTCTTAAAGTTCAGAAAAACCGATGTCTAAATATTCAGAGTAAATATTTTTAGTAGCTAAGGATTGGTGACACATCTGCATGTCATTAATATGTAACTAACCTCAAATGAATTCAGTTCAATTGATAACTTTCGGACAGTTTTTAATGACATTTAATATAGAACACATGAAACTGTGCCCCCCCCCCCCACACACACACACATTCATTCTATTTTTTTTTCTTATACTGAAAAATATTTTGTTGTGGAATCAGACAATGTTGACTGTTCCCTTTCTATATCTGAGGTTACCAAAATAAAAGCACTATGAATTTGGGTTAAAGCTACTTATATATGAGATACAGTTGGAGTGTTTAACATTGTGATCATTCAGTAAAATGAATTTTACAATTTTATTACAATGAAAGACTTATTGAAATTCAGATGCATTTTATTCTGTGTTATAGTACAATATCAGGATAAGTATATCACCAGACTAATACAGTCAGCAGTCAACATGTTTTCTTCTCCAACATCTCTGATGTCTCTCAGAGACTCTCAGAAGAGTCAACTGAAAAGATCTCATCACACACATGATGCTCCAAGTGAGTCTGATCAGAGAGATCCAGAACTGAACCAGACCTCAAGTCCTTCATCTGAAAACTACAGATCATCTGAACTAGAATCCAGAATCATTTAACTCTGACAAACACTCACTGTTCCAGTCCTGAATGGATGTCCTTGAAGGAAGGATTGTTTCCCTTTGACTTGTCACTCCTGTAGGAAACACTGCTGGATGCAGATCCAAGTCCAGGTCTCTGTTGAATCCTGGTGGACAAACAATAGTTTTATTAGAAACTCATCTCTTCTGTTCATCAGATTCTCTTCATGTTGAACTATTGAACTCAGATCATGAACAGACTGATCTGCAGTGAGACAGTCTGTTCAAACGCCCCCTTCTGACAACTGTGTGACACTGCATGCAGGGATTGTCACTGGAATCATGTCTTTGTTTGTGGATAAAACACTAATCTTACATGTCACATTAGTTTATAGATGATACTGTCTTATTTTGAAAAACAGGATTGTTTTCAAAGGCAGGAAGTTCAACAAAGTGAAATCTCCAATGACTTAGTCGCTGTCTGATTAGAGATTGGAATGAGAAAGAAGCAGGAACCACAGTAGGGGACATTTCCAGGGCCTTTATTTTGAAGGACAGACTTTCAGATCAGCAGGATTCTTCTGGTTTGGTCCAATTTCCATCAAGTCATTCTTCAGATTGACTCATTCATTTTAAGCCTCAGTTTCTCTCCTCGTGGATCAACTCTTTGTATTCAGAGGACAATATTGATCAGTAGAACATCAATGTTAAACTGAGACTGATGGAGAATGAAATTCTAAGTAACAGATTGATTAGACTGATATGGAAATCATGATGTCATTTATGTCAATAACAGTGGTATAAGAAAGTTTGTCCCCCCCTGATAATTTTCCAGATGTTTCTTCATAAATCATTGGTTGTTCTGATCATCAATTTCAGTTCAATCTATCATCTAGCACAGCGCTGGCCAACCCTGGTCCTCAAGAGCCTCAATCCTGTCTGTTTTCCAGCTCTCCCTGGACTGCTTGATGCTGATAACCTAAAGGCCCGTAAACACCGGGACGAATTTCGCGCGCAATATTCGCCGATGTTTAACGCCTCCTGACTAAACAAAGGGCACCAATGAGAGTGTGCACACCGACGCCACAAACGCCACGCGTCAAAGCGTCACTTTTTAAAAAACGCCTCGGATTCGTTTTTTTGGTTTTACACGCTGCGTCAAAAACTATACAACCAATGAGAATGGCGCTTTTGCACACGTGTCTGGAGCTTCTGAAGTTACAGTAAAACACAACTTGGGGGCGCTCAAACACAACACTGCCTTTCTGAGCACACATACCAGCAAAGAAGATAGACACCAAGTAGCGGCTACACTGCCGCAAAGAAATAATGACGGACATTCTAAAATATCCCTGAAAACGCTCATGATCCATTTTCAGCTCTTGTACCAGTCGATAAAACTCACCATGTTCTTCTTTTCTCGTAACTATGGGATGTACCCAAAATCGGCGTCTTTTCCGGCGTCTTTCATCAATCAACAGAACAATAATTTCTTCATCATTGGAACTGGAGCTGGAGCTACTGGTGCTTGAAATATTCATGTTTTCTTTGTATGATTCTGACAAGCGCGAAAATACTGGCTCTCTTTTTCTGAGTGAAAAGCGACCACCTTGTGTACAGGAGTATTTCTGTTTTACATTAAGCGCCATCTAATGTCAGGGAATGAAATTGCATGTTGGCTCGGCTCATCGTCAGTGAAAATCGCCTGGGTGTGAACACAAAAGACGTGGCGAAAAACGCTGGCGAATATTCGTCCTGGTGTGTACGGGCCTTAAATCAGGGGTGTTCAGTCAATCAGGATGTGACATCACTTCAGTCAGCTAATCAACAGCACGCTGGTGAGGGAGAGCTGGAAAACAGGCAGGGTTGAGGCTCTTGAGGACCAGGGATGGCCACCCCTGATCTAGCAGATGAACACAGTGATGTTTGAGAAGTGAAATGAAGTTTATTGGATTTAAAAAAACTGTGCAATAATTACTTCAACAAAAATAGGCAGGTGGGTACATTTACCCCCCCCCCCCCGTTTTATTGATTTGACTACACTTAGCAATAATTATTGGAACACAAATTAGTTTTATGAGCTCACTGACCCTTGACCTCTATACACATGTGAAGCCAATCATGAGAAGAGGAATTTAAGGAGACCAAGAGCCAGTTTTTCTGAAGAATGTCACCATGGGAACCTCCAAACAGCTGTCAGATGAGCTGAACACAAAGATTGTTCAACATCACCTTTTTGCTGAAGGATCCAAAAAGCTCTCTAGAGATTCCAGCTGTCAATGTCCACTGTGAGGACTAGAGTGAGGGAATGGAAGACCACAGGCATAGTTCAAGCAAAAGCCCGGAGTGGCCGGCACAGAAGACTCTCAGATAGGCAGAGATGAAGGATGGTGAGAACAATCCAAGTCAACCCACAGACCTGGTCCAAAGACCTACAATGTGATCTGACTGCCGATGGAGTCACTGTGCATCCTTCAACCATTCAGATGCTGGATGGTAGAGTCATTTGGAAGAAGCCTTTTCTGCTCACATGCCACCAACAGAGAGACCTGAGGTTTGCTGAAGCACATCTGGATAAGCCAGCTTCATTCTGGAATAAGGTGCTGTGGACTGATGGAACTAACATGGAGTCATTTGGACAGAACAAGGGGGGGCATGCTTGAACAAAGAACACAGCATTCCAAGACAAACACTTACTACTAACAGTCTCATTTGGTGGGGTCCCATCATGCTTTGGGACTGTGTGGCCAGTGAAGGTTCTGGAAATCTGGTCATGGATTCCAGTCAGGATCAGCAGATTCTTCCAAACAATGTTCAAGAATCAGTGACAAAGTTGAATATACTTCAACAAGACAATGACCATAAACACTGCTCTGATTCTACAAAGAACTTCATGCAGAGGAACAAGAACAATGTTCTGGAATGACCATCTCAGTCCCAGACCTGAATATGATTGAACATCTGTGGTGATTTAAAGCGGCTGTCCGTGCTCTGCAACCATCAAATCTGACTGAACTGGAGAAGTTTTCAAAGAGGAATGGTCCAAAATACCTTCAACCAGAATCCAGGCCCTGAATGGAAGCTATAGGAAGAGATTGGAGGCTGTCATTCCTGTAGAGGAGGATCTACTAAATATTTATGGCATGTTTCTGTTTCTTTAAATCCATTAAACTTCATTTCACTTCTCAAATATCACTGTGTTCATCTGCTAGATGATAGATTGAACTGAAATTGATGATCAGAACAACCAATTATTTATGAAGAAAACTGGAAAATTATCAGGGGGGGGGGGCAATCTTTTTCACCACTGTATAAAATAGAATGTGAAGTTCAGCTTTAAACAGGGTTCATACGGTCATGAAAACCTGAAAAAATTCTGAAAATGTAATTTCTAGATCCTTCAAAAGTTCGGGAACTATAAAATCTTCTGTAAAGTTTTGAAAAGTCATAAAATGTTCATATGTTGGATGCAAAAACCTAAAAACAAAGTAAATGAGCAAATGTAGCTTTAACAAGTGGCTTTTCAAGGAGAAGGATCAACTGTGGCTGATGAAGGTGAGGGTTCAACCACCAAATGGTTCCTGAGCGTGGCTGTGTCTGCAGCTCACTGCTCCCTAGGGGAGGGGCCAACAGCAGGAACACATTTCACACACCTAGGAGTGACGGCTAACGGGACTTGAACCTTAAATCCATGCCACAGACAACATTTAGCCTGGGACAGAATACCTGCAGCAATGCAGCAATGTGCATCTTGGCTGCACGGATTCCGTGTTCCAACGTGAATTCCCATCACTGTTTGTGATGGACGCACAGAAATACATGCCAATGACATCAGCAACAACTGTGTTTGTCACCATGTCTCCAGTCTGTTTTCTTCTTCCTACTTTATCCACAAACATTACAGAGCAAAACGTTGGAGAAAAATTCAATATTGACCAGTAAGAACCGGTTATTTTATTTGTGACTCAATCCAGACGACAATATTGGAAACAAAGCAGCAAAGTCTGTGGGTGACCTGCTGGATGCTCACGTTGTGGGTGTGGTCAACTTTGTCAGACTTGGAGAAATCAGCCACACTATGAAACCAAAGTCAGATATTTCCACCAAGAAAATCTAGCAAACCAGAGAAAACTGGAACTTTTCTCCTGATTTGGTTGGAATCAGACTGGAGCTGCTGTCAGTCAGAGTCAGCAGTCAACATGTTTTCTTCTCCAACATCTCTGATGTCTCTCAGAGACTCTCAGAAGACTCAACTAAAAAGATCTCATCACACACATGATGCTCCAAGTGAGTCTGATCAGAGAGATCCAGAACTGAACCAGACCTCAAGTCCTTCATCTGAAAACTACAGATCATCTGAACTAGAATCCAGAATCCTTTAACTCTGACAAACACTCACTGTTCCAGTCCTGAATGGATGTCCTTGAAGGAAGGATTGTTTCCCTTTGACTTATCACTCCTGAAGGAAACACTGCTAGATCCAGGTCCAGTTTGGTTCCTGTGGAGAATGCAGGTTGCTGGTGTGAGTCCTGAGCTCTGACATGGAGAAGATCATGGACAGTTGGAGATGTTCATCTCACCTCTGAGCTTTGCTCTGGTTGTCATGGTTACCATCTCTGCTTTTAGAGGGAGGGGCTCCCTCCTGTGGCTCCTCCCACTGATCCATGCTGCTGGATTCACTGGATCCACATCAGCTCACACACACCTTCACCTGCAGAGGAAACCCTCCTCATCATCAGAGGAAGCTGCCATCAGCTGCTGCACTTCTGCTCTCCCTCCAGCAGGTGGAGACATGGAGCTGCAGCAGCAACATTTCCATTCAGTCACTTTGACACAGAAACAACAAACTTCCTGTTTCTACACTTCAGGAAACATGAAGCATCAAGAAAAACAGACAGAAATCAAAGAATGAGGAGAAAAGAAAGAAAGACATGAATTCTTCCTCTCAAAGCTCCAACAGAGACTTTGATTCCACTGTTGAACCTCTGAACTGGAAAGAATTACAGGTTACTTGTTCTAAAGTAATCCATTACCTTACAGGATTACTCTCTGAAAACTGTAACATGAGTCCTGAGTTCAAATGACTGAACTAGAAAAACTAGACACACAACTCTGTACAAAAACACACAAAACACACCATGAGGAAGACAACAACTAAAGTTTAGAGTCTATGAAGACTAACAGCTAAATCATTGAAGATGATCTGAAAAATAGAATTGATAGTTGAAGAAAAGCAGAAAAATCTTTGTTTTCATCCACTAAGGCCTCATGGTCTCTCTGCTCCAAACATTTCTATTCTAGGTTGTTGGTCTGATGGAATCCCAGAGTTCCTGAACATGGAAGGAGGAAATAGGACTCTGTTCCAGCACACAGTTACCTGGAACTGTAATCTATTACTTTAGGAAGGAGTTCTCCCACAGACTGGATGGAGGAGAACAGGAAGGTTTGGAGTCAGAAATGAAAAAAGCCAACAAGCATCAGCTGATTGTTGTTGAGGTGATGAAGAAGAGTCCTCCATGTTGTTGATCCAACAATGATGAAGCTTTGGAAACAGCAGAGGGAGGAGAGTTTGCAGAGAAAGAAGAAGATCTTCTCCAAACATTCAGAAACAAACAGTCAAGTTAGTGAAGACAAAGTTCCAGAAACAAACTCACTTCAGTTTCTGCAAAGAGATGAAGAGGAAGAAGAGTCTCCCTCACCGTGTCAACGCAGCTGCAGCACTGATCACTGACTCACAACCAGGAAGAGTCCACCTGGATGGAGGCGGGGCAGCACAGGTGGGCGGGGCAGCAGGTGGAGCAGCCTCAACCAGGAACCTGATAGTCACTGGGAGGAGGGGCGGAGCTTCAAGCTGTCAGATTGACAGATGGTTGATGTCAGTGAAGGTCATGTGACCTTCTGCTTTCTGTTCTCCTCCTTCCAGACGTGCATGACCCCCCCTCATCTGTCATCTACTGACACTGAAGCAGAAACTCCTGATGGAGCTGAGGGGAGGGGCCTGACTATTTCCTGGAAACAGCTCCTTCTGATCATCAGTCAGAACAGCCGTTGGAGGCAGAGATTTGATCCCAAAGAAAACATCAAAGTGAAAGAATGTGGATCTTCCAGATCTGTCAGAGCTTCCAGGAAAAACTCGGACAGATTCCAACAGAGAGAAAGATGTGAGGAGCAGAAAAACACTTTAGTTTGACACTTTGATCACTGCAGGAAGTTTAGAAAAAGTCCAGAAAAAGAGTCCCACTGATCTCTCCAAAGCTCCAAATCTCTGTTTTCCTCCAAGGATCAGGATCTTCAGGTGTTTCTCTTCTCCACCTCATACCTGCTGATCTTCCTCCAACCACCTGAGTCTGTTTTCTCTTCCTGTGCTCTTTCAGCTCTCTGCAGAGACTTTCCTCCTCGTCTGTCTTCCTCATCCATTCCTTTGCTGTCAGATCAACTGTCAGCTTGTTGCATCACATGTTGGAGTTTGGAGCAGGAGCTCTGATGCCTTCATGGTCGTCTGTTCAAAGCAGAAATGTTCCTTGGAGCTCAAACACATCATCAGCTTTTAGGAATTGATCTGCAGACATCAACATTGTTCTGATTTGATGGAACATTCCTAGATTCTCTGGGAATGTTTCCATCTTTTCTGATCACATTGTTGACTGACAGCTCTGCTCTGACCTCTGACCTCTTTACTGCTGACACAAACATCAACATTCAGACTGTTTGGAACAAGAGTCTGAGCCTGAGAGCAGCTCTGACTGAAAGAATGTGGATCTTCCAGATGCTCTGTGGGACTTTTTCTCTGCTTTAGTCTGGAAGAATGTTCTGCAGCAGAACCACATTCCTGAATGACGTCTTTGTTCCTCAGTAACAGGAAGTGTTTGAACGGCTGCAGATTCTTCAGAACATCAAGGTTTCCTGCAGCTGGAATGAAGGAGTGCTGCCCCCTGGTGGACAGGAACTCAGCAGTGCAGCTTCAGGATGGAGTCGGTTCCAACAGATCAGATCAACGTTCTGCTCTCTGCTAAAGAGGCCGTTTCATCAGCTGGGAGTCTGTTGGAGGTTCTAGGATCACAGCACGGGTTCTGCAGCTTCTCCTCCAGGAGGGTGGAGACCACTTTCTCCACCCATCTGATCACAGTCTCCATGAAACCATGAAGAAGAGCTGTGAAGAAGAAGAAGATCCTCCTGAGATGTGAGCAAACCTGGAGGACGACTAGAAGAAACGTCTGATCTGTGAGAGTTTGAGCTCCAAGACGGAGTTTGTTTGTGAAGAGGACACATGTCTTCTGTCCTCTCCCACTTTTTCACACTCCTGAACGTCTTCATTCCCCCACCAAGTCTCCTGATCTCCTCATTCCAGATGAAAGACAGAGGACCTTCTACCAGTCTCCATGATGACTTTAGCTGAAGACAGCAAACAGTCCAAACATCCACACAACACTTGTATTGTTTAAATGTGTTTTGAACATCTAGTTCCAGAAATAGTTGAAACCAAATCAGAACAAACAAGCTCCTTTTTTCTCCTCATGATTCTTGATTCTGTAAATCTGCTCAGTACAGACTGAAAGCAGGAAGGAGGGACGACGCAGAAATCACTGGACTGGAAGAGGAACTGAAGAAGAAGAGGGACAGTCTGACCCTGCAGGTCCATGAGCATCAGGAGCTGCTGAACATCAAGCTGGGCCTGGACCTGGAGATCGCCACCTATGGGGGGCTTCTGGAGAACGAGGAGGAGAGGTAGGAGAGGCAGCAGGTCTGCATGACATGGAAATGTGGGAGGAGTGTCCTAACGGCGGTTTCTGCTTTCAAGGTGCTTCACAAAACAGAAAAATGCATTAAAATCACATCATAGAAATAATCAACGTAAAATTTACTTTAAAAGAAAAGATAAAATTAGAAAATTGGTTTTAAAATAAAGGAAGGAAAGGACAGAAAAGTGCAGATAGGACCTTTCAGTCATATCCACGGCTAAACAGAAATGTTTTCAGTCTAGATTTGAACATGAACACAGAAGAGGCCTGTCTTACGGCTTCAGGGAGGCTGTTCCAGATTTTAGCTGCAGAATATTGAAACGCTGATTCCCCTTGTTTAGTTCTGACTCTGGGAATCAACAGGAGGCCGGACCCTGAGGTCCTCAGAGTACCAGATGGTTCATATGGCACTAACATGTCAGAGATGGACTTTGGGGCGTGGCCATGGAGAGACTTGTACACAAGCAGAGCTGCTTTGAAGTCTATTCTAAAAGATTCTAAAACATTTCCTTCTATCTCACTGAACCAGAATGAAGCAGTTTCCTGTCCTGTTGCCATGGTAACCAGCCTTCCCTGTCACCCCCTGGTCCGGTTGGAGGTGGAACCCTGGTGGAGTTCCCGTAACAGCGTCCAGCTGCAGCTGGGTTGCTGGTTCCACGGCTGGAGGTCTCCACATGTGTAATCTAACGGAGCGGTTCTGCAACTGCTGTGCCTCCTGCAGGTTCGATTCCCGTCCACCGATGGAAAATGATGCAGAGGAACATTTCTGTTCATCAGGCAGAAATGACGTCAGCGCACGTGAGCCTCCTGTGGCTGCAGATGGTGGAAACACCGATAGGTTTTCCTCAAATCCCTCATCCTTGGGATGAATTTCACATTCCTGAGGACATGGTGGACTGACAAACTCAGAGTTTGAAGCCTGGAAAGCTTCGCTTCTCCGTTTCCATTCATGAGATTCTGCATCATCCTGAAGGAGATTGAAACTCCAGGTAAACAGGTGACAGCGCCCTCTAGCGGCTGATGTCTCTCACTGCAGAGTCCTTTGGCTTTGGAGACAAACATCATTTCATACAGTTAGAGAGAATCTGGGCTTTCAGAGGTTTGTGGAATTTTGTGGAATAAATATTTCTGTAATTAATAAAATATCAAATGAATCTCATTCTCTGACTGAAGTTAATTGAGGACAGTTCCTTTTCTCATCGGCAGAGGGCGCTCCTCCTCTGTTCAGATTTACTACCGCTGGCGGTCAGCCAGCAGGCAGGGTGCATTATGGGTAATGTCTGCCACCTGCTGCTGCAGTTTATCAGAGATTGAACCATTTTTGGAGGAAACTTGTTCTCCAAATCAGAAGGAATTTCAACATTAATATATCCGTGACAATCTCTCTACATTAATGCAAAGAATTAAAAAATACTCAATTATTTATACATTTCTTTGGAGAAATCAGACCCATTTCATCAGAAAATCTCCACTAATTCAGGAATATAATTACTAGGGGTGTAACGGTACACGTAGTTGGACCGAACCGTTTCGGTACGGCACCTTCGGTTCGGTTCACGTTCGTACCGTTTCGGTTTTTCAGTTTGTTTATTTTTTACCCCCAAAATGTATTAACTTTGCGTTGAGGCGGAACTAATGTTACTCGCGGTTTTCCGCCGAGACTCTCAATGGTTTCTGCACTCGCGCGCCTGTAGGAGGAGGGGGGGGCGTTGCCGCGTGCAGCGTAAGAGTGTGTGTGTGTGTGTGTGTGTGTGTGTGAGCGTCTGTTCAGTTTGTGTAGCTCAGTTCTTCACAGTTTCTGTGGTTCAAATCGCTGATTTTGAGTGTCTCGCGATCACAGACAGAGCGGAAACTCTGCTGAGCCTCATGTCAATGTTGACAGACGTTGGTCAAAATGCTGCAGTTCGCCCACAGAAAGGCAGGGGGCAGACGTGAGCTGACAGCTGCTTTGTAGCTACACTGCTGCCGTAGAAACAGAATAAGAACGTCTGTCTCCATAGAGGAGAAACTCCTAGAAAATAAAGGAAAATAAGGAAAACTTTCCAACAGATCA
Source organism: Oryzias curvinotus (assembly GCA_023969325.1). Lineage (NCBI taxonomy): Eukaryota > Metazoa > Chordata > Actinopteri > Beloniformes > Adrianichthyidae > Oryzias > Oryzias curvinotus. Next base: position 49,751 of record JALJSC010000200.1, read on the forward strand.
TAGAGATTTTAGTGGAGAAGGATCCACACATGGACTCATAAAGTAAGGCTTAAACACGATTTCTATATTTTATTTATTTTTATTTTATAAGGTTTCTATATGTTTATACATGTAGACGTTGTTTGTGTGTGTAGAGCTGTGCCTTGCATCATTGTGTGGTTGTGTCTGAGAGTTTGTAATGGTTGTCTCTACATTCTATCATTTTATCACTATTCTTTTGTTTGTTTGTTTTTATTGTGTGTGCGCGTGCGTGCACGTTCCCGCCTTAAGGTGACAGAAACATGAACAGTTTGATGTTGAACGGAGGAAAGTGATTTTTCTTTCTGTCCTCTGATCATCAGTGAAGATGATCCGCTGCAGCAGCAGGAATCTTCTTTTTAAACACAAGCTGAGCATCACTGAAACACATAGACGATCTTTGATGATCCTTTCAGCAGAAATCTGAACTTTTATTCAGACTAAACAGATGATGAATGGGTCTTTTATTTTGAAGCTGCCATCTTCCTTCCTCCTGGGATCCTTTGTCCTCCTTCCTGTTCTGCAGTGAGAAGGTTCTGGATCATGTTCTGCTGGTGTGGAGCGGCGGAACACGGAGTCGGATCTTCAGACTCTGTGAGACACAAACCCAAAACCCAGAAGAACTTTCCGGTCAGAACCGGTCCAGACGCAGAGGTTTGTGGATTTCTACTAAAGTTCTTCACATGTGGGACGTTTTCCTGCAGAACCTCAGGTTCTCACGTGGACCAGGTTCTAGGTTCCTGAAGCAGCAGACCCGATGTTCCGTCAGGTCCAGCTAAGGATTCAGTCCTAAAAACTCTAAAACTTTCTAAGAACCGTTGGTCCTGATGTTCTTCTCTGTTCTACTAATGTTCTCAGACAGAGAAAGGTCTCCACCAAATCCAGGTCTCTGATTGGTCAGAGTTCCACTGGTTCAGCTTTCATCCTGAAACCCACTTTAAGGCGCTGATAGAGTTCTGAGCCCGGTGTGGGTTAAAGCTCTGTAGTCATGGAAACGGAGGAGAGGAACTGAAATGACTGTATTTGTTCATCAAACATGGACAGAAACGGAGAATCGTGAAAAGCATTCAGTAAATGACAGCCATGAATCCAGAGAGGAAGGTGAACCCTCATCTTCCTCTCTGGTTTTGGTCTGTTTGGCTGCAGATCCATTGTCTCTTCTTCCTCTGTATTATTATTGTTCTTAACCCTCCGGTCGTGTTCGCATTCAGCCCCCTACTTTAGTGTTCCCGGTCAAAATTGACCGGTCTGTTTTAACTGGTCTTAAATTAGCACACAAAAAAAATTTCACCACCAATTTTTTTATTAAACATTCTTTAGTTGAGAACAACATTTAAAAGTAGTGTCTAACGACAATTTGTAGATGTAAACATTAAATAACATCAGTGAAAATACAATTGGGCACTGAAAATGAACTACAAAATGAACATATAATACAAAAAATAAATGGAAAACCAAACACCAAACTCAACAGGGTGTGTGTGGGTATGTGTGTGTGTGTGTGTTTCTGTGTGTATTCATGCACATGAGTGGCATGTGGATGGATCGTGTATCTCTGTTGTCAAATCGAATAATTCTTGAAATGACATGAAACTGTTGTAAGGACATGGTTGCCCGGAATATAGGCCTGCCAGACTCTTCATCCCACAGACTTTTTGTAGCCTCATCATTTGAGCGATACACTCCAGCTAAAATCAACAGACCTATGTAGGCTTGGAGGTCTACCAGGTCGATTTCTCTCCAGGTGTCCCCAAACACACGCTTCCCCTCCAGATTTGTCATCTCAAGTATAATTCCCTCAATGGACTCTGGTAAAAAGAGTTGGAAGCTGGACTTGATGTCATCCACACGAGATGCTGCATAACGCGTTGGTCCTGGTGTCATCTTTATGATGTTTTCCACTCTCGCTCTACCTCCTCGGTCCTGGGGGGATGATGACCAGAGCAAGTGTCCACTTTTGGACTGAAATGTTTCCTCAGGTGCCTGTTCTTCAGGTGCCTTTCCCTCTCCATCTGTTGACTGGTCAGTCTCCTCAGAGTCTGGTTCAAAATCTGTGATGTCTTCCAATTCCGAGACATCCTCCTCTATCTCTGGTTCAATTTCAGTGCCCTCTTCATCATGCCCAAGAACCTGGACCAGAACCTCTTCCACAGAAAAACGCTTCAGTCGTCTACTCATTGTGCTCAGAGTAAAAGGAATGCAAGGCAAACATCGAGCTATATATAGTATGGGGTTGTGTAAAAATGATACATTGATTAGTCTGGAAGGTGTGGTTCACGTGTGATAGGTACAGAAGCGTGGGAAAGAAATGGGTTCACATAATAGACACCTGTCTAGTCTGTGTAAACATATGATACATTGTATCATTAGGAAGTTGGTTCACGTGAGAGGATCGGCACATAAGCAGAAAGACATGTGTACCCACAAAAGAAATTGTGTGTGTGTGTGTGTGTGTGGGTGTGTGTGTGTGTGTGTGTGTGTGTGTGTGAGAGAGTGTGTGAGTGAGCTGGGGCAGTGTGTATGGGGATGTTTTCTGTATGTTGAATGAATTTACTCTGGATACCCATTCATTTCCTATGACGGTCACTTTTGACCGGGAACACCACAGGTGTAACAAGGTTGATTAAAACACTCAAAATTGAATGAAATAGGTGATCATCACTTTTATATGTTCAAGTACACAGTGTGAAGGATATCATAAGGTCTTGAGGTAATCAGATGTAAAACATAATATTTATGAGTATTATAAGTTGTAAAACGGTCAGATTTGACCCGAACACGACAGGAGGGTTTTTAAAGCTGAAGAACATGATGGCCGTCGTTCCCTAAAGCCCACATCTCTCCCTGATTTCAGCTCCTCCAGAGGATCTATGGGAACTTCCTGGTGTCAACAGAAGCCGGTGAGTTCCTACAGTCCATGATGAAGGTCTCCGTCTGTCCTGGCTCGCCCTGTCAAGCCGCCGGCACTAACGGCGCCCGCCGCCGCCGCTGCTTTCAGGCTACAACGTGTCTCTGCTGTACGACCTGGAGGCCCTGCCCGCCAACAAAGACGACGTGATCCACCAGGCGGGGATGCTGAAGAGGAACTGCTTGGCCTCGGTGTTGGAGAAGTACTTCAAGTTCCAGGAGGAAGGCAGAGAGGGCGAGAGCAGGGCCGTGGTGCACTACAGGGACGACGAGTCCATGTACGTCTGTGTGTGAAACATGTGCTCAGAGTTCACACGCCGTCAAGACGTTTCCTGTCAGAAATGTCCCACAAGAACAAATGTGACAAATTCTGCTTCAGGTATGTAGAGGCCAAGAAAGACCGGGTGACGGTGGTGTTCAGCACCGTGTTCAAAGACCACCACGATGTCATCATCGGGAAGGTCTTCATGCAGGTCAGTGGGGGCGGGGCCACATCGCAGGAAGTTAGTCATCTGGGTGTTTTCAAAGATCCTTTTACTGGTTTTACTTCTCTCTAAAGACCCAACGAGTTTTGAACACGTTCTGGAAACATTTTTCCCACAATGGAGGAAAATGAATGAAGTTAAGATTAAAACTGTGTTTCTGAGTTTCTTTATTCAGATCATTGTGAATCAGGAGCAGATGAAAAAAAGCTCTTAGTTGTGTACAATCTACAACTGGCCTCCACAGTCTTCCTGCTCTGCTCCATTCTGATCATCCACCTGCAGACCAACAGATCCATGAACGTCTTTGTTTTCCTGCTCTGAGCTGGAATCTGGATCAGAACCGGACGGATGGACAGATCTGATGATTCTACCGCTAATGTCAGGGTGTGAGGGGCTGTAAGGGAGTGGAAACAAAGGGATGATGGGAAGTAGTGGCAGGCTTACTCTGCAACAACAGTCTCAGCCACAACTCAGAGGAGAATTTCTAAAGCTGCTCTGCAGAAACTATGTCCTAGAAACCACACAGGTTTTAGATTTTGGATAAAAACGGCATCATCATCATCATCATCATCATCACTGCAAATGCTTTAAAAACAGATCAGCAGATGATCAGACTGGGGCTCTAAATTTATGCATGTTATTATTTAGAATTAAGAAATGAATAAAAATGGTTTCCTGATAGAAAACGTTTGGTGATTAAAAAATATTTTTTTAAACTTTACACTTAGTAAATGTAACTATTGGAATGATTGTTAGTTTATTGATCAGTGATGGTGGATCTATGAGGTTTCTGTGATTTCCAATCCCTCTGCTGAGTGACAAGTCGACAAACACCAGAATCTGGAACTTCTTTTGAAATCAGATGCTTTTATTTTGACAGAGTTGATGTGATTCTTTATCATCAGTGACAGAGAAGAAGAAAAAAGATGTGATCAAACTCCTGTGACTCATTTGAGCTTTTATTTTCTATAGGATGTTGTAATAGCATCATGTCCTTTGTAAGCCCCGCCCACCTTCTGAATTTAAAGCAGAACACAAAAGTAGCAGTTCCCCAAACGGCCACTGGGCGCTGGTTTCAGGCATACTGACTTAAGTCGTCATCATTGTTTCAACCCCATCACTGTCATTATTATCACATAGTTCTGGATTGTTGTTTTGTTCGTTGGACTGCCCTTCATCAGAGCTTCTTTCACCATCGGGTTCCTCTGGAGACCCGGACCTTGAAGCATCTGTAAACAAAATCCCACTTGTTGGTCAGAAACTTGTCCAAAATCCTTCTTGGACTCCAGTTTTCTGTAAATATTTGTAGTGTTTTTGGGGCATTTCCTGACTCACCTCGCTCAGGCTGATGCTTGCAGCCAACCAGGTCTTTGTATTTCTGGATTTGCTTCTGCAGGCTGCCAGTGATGTTCAGCAGGTCTTGGTTCTTATTCTTCTGCTCATCAATCTGGGATATCAGCTTCTCCAGCTTCTCCTTTAGCTGTCCTGCTTTGTCTTTGAAGCCAAACTCTCTGATCTCCTTCAGATTTTTTTCCAGACGTTCGTTCTGTGGAGAAAGCAGGAGGTCAGAATGCTGACGAAGAGAACCAGACTACAAACTGCTTCTTCTTATTTTTCAGGTTATACTTTGAATGAAAGCGCTCAGGTGTTGACAAGCCTGTGAGGAATGGGAGACGTTTCCAAACGTTGCTAAACCCTGACTCTTCAGGTTTTATGGTTAAAGTTTAACTCACTTCCCCATGTTTCACTCTGGTTTTTATATTTGTGGGGGATTACCTTAGTAATCAGAGTATTAATCTCAATCTCCAGGTTCTGCTTCTCCGTCAGCAGTTCAGTGCGCTCAGAATTTCCAGATTTCAGCACCTCCAGGTTCTGGGCATCCTGCTGTTCTATCCTCCCAAGCTACACAGACAAACAATGCAGAGTTTGATGAACTAGGAGGGTGGAGAGGTGGAGAGGTCAGACAGAAATGTCATCATACCTGGTCCTCGTACCACTTCTTCATCTCCTTCCTGTTATTCTTTGTTATCTCATCATATTTTTTCCGGATGGCGTTGACCACATCAGCCAGCTTGGGGTTCTGGGAGTCTTCTTCAGAAGTCAGGTTCTCACACAGAGAATCCACTTCCTGCAGGACAAAAAGAGCTGAAGTTCATCCTCAGGTGAGCAGAGAGCGACTCTGCAAACACGAGCCTCACTCTCTGGTGCTCTGTGGTCAGTCCATCCAGCTCTGACTTCAGCTGTTCGATCTCCTGCTGCAAATGTTTTTGGGTCTGTCTGGTGTCTTCTAGGACGGTCTTCAGATCCTCCAGCTCTTTGCTGGCCCTCGTTTCCTCCTCCAGCCTGCAAACAGAAGAAACTCAGTTCTGTGTCCAAGTGTGGAGAACAGTTCTGCCACGTTCTCACTTTTTCTCCAAGTTGGTACAATTGTTGATCTTTAGCAGTCTCTCTGCGTTCTCCTGTGTGATCTTTTTAATCTGAAGAGGAAAACAGAACACCACATTTATAATCCAAACAAAAAACTGGTTCAGAAAAGAAAAACCCCCACCTGCTCCTGAACCTCCAATGTTTGTTTCCAGTCTAGTTCATGGTGTTCTCTCCTCTCGTCGATCTCCGTCTGCAGCTCCTGGTTTTTGTCCTTCAGTCTGTTTATTTTCTTCAGGTACTCTTCCAGTCGCTTGTTCAGCCCATCGAGGGTCTGCCGGTTCCCTGCCCTGGAGTCCGTTTCGTCTGTGCTGCGTGGAAAGGATCTAAGAGACACCCCCAGCTCCTCGCTCAGTTGTTTCAGGTTCATGACTGCGGATGAGAGAGCCTCGGACAGACAGGAGTCCAGAGCGTTTACGCACGCCGGACGGATGCTGGGAAGCCTCTTTATAGCAGGTGTCTGCGCGTAAATCCGCCCACCAGCGACCTGGTTGGCTCCAGAGACGCAGTAAAGCTGGTTCCGAGTCGAAATTCAAGTTTTTCACCTCGACCACATCCCTCTCCTCCTCAGGTGTCATCTCATGATTGGACCTCAGCGCAGGTATGGGGAGGAGATGGAGACTCCTGTCCTGATAAAAGCAGGAGAAACGACGCGGCTCCACCAGACCTCACCTGTTCAGACGGACCTCACCTGTTCAGACGGACCTCACCTGTTCAGTGGACCTTACCTGTTCAGACGGAACTCACCTGTTCAGCGGACCACACCTGTTCAGCGGACCTCACCTGTTCAGCGGACCTCACCTGTTCAGACTGACCTCACCTGTTCAGCGGACCTCACCTGTTCAGACGGACCTCACCTGTTCAGACGGACCTCACCTGTTCAGACGGACCTCACCTGTTCAGCGGACCTCACCTGTTCAGACGGACCTCAGCTGTTCAGCGGACCTCACCTGTTCAGACGGACCTCACCTGTTCAGCGGACCTCACCTGTTCAGACGGACCTCACCTGTTCAGCGGACCTCACCTGTTCAGACGGACCTCACCTGTTCAGACGGACCTCACCTATTCAGCGGACCTCACCTGTTCAGCGGACCTCAGCTGTTCAGACGGACCTCAGCTGTTCAGCGGACCTCACCTGTTCAGCGGACCTCACCTGTTCAGCGGACCTCACCTGTTCAGACGGACCTCACCTGTTCAGACGGTACTCACCTGTTCAGACGGACCTCACCTGTTCAGCGGACCTCACCTGTTCAGACGGACCTCACCTGTTCAGACGGTACTCACCTGTTCAGACGGACCTCACCTGTTCAGCGGACCTCACCTGTTCAGACGGACCTCACCTGTTCAGACGGACCTCACCTGTTCAGTGGACCTCACCTGTTCAGCGGACCTCACCTGTTCAGACGGACCTCACCTGTTCAGCGGACCTCACCTGTTCAGCGGACCTCACCTGTTCAGACGGACCTCACCTGTTCAGACGGTACTCACCTGTTCAGCGGACCTCACCTGTTCAGACGGACCTCACCTGTTTAGAGGACCTCACCTGTTCAGACGGACCTCACCTGTTCAGCGGACCTCACCTGTTCAGCGGACCTCACCTGTTCAGCGGACCTCACCTGTTCAGACGGACCTCACCTGTTCAGACGGACCTCACCTGTTCAGCGGACCTCACCTGTTCAGACGGACCTCACCTGTTCAGCGGACCTCACCTGTTCAGCGGACCTCACCTGTTCAGACGGTACTCACCTGTTCAGACGGACCTCACCTGTTCAGCGGACCTCACCTGTTCAGACGGACCTCACCTGTTCAGACGGTACTCACCTGTTCAGACGGACCCCACCTGTTCAGACGGACCTCACCTGTTCAGACGGACCTCACCTGTTCAGTGGACCTCACCTGTTCAGCGGACCTCACCTGTACTTCTCAAATCCTGTCATTATGGAACAAAACGTTATCAGGGAAATCACTAAGGACAAAGATGACATGGTTGACGGCAACGACCATTTCCTGCGTCTCATCGACGAGGTTAAATTTTCTTTCTTTGAATTAAATGTACAAACTGAACAATAATGTTGTTTAGCAAAGAGGGGTGGAGGGATCGGTATTGGGTCTGTTCTTAGCGTGATGGAGAGACGCAGAGCTACTTTCTCTGGTGCATAACCGGCACGTTTATTATCTCATCTGCAGAATCTGCAGTGGGCTAAAAAAAAGTATTCAGTCAGCCAGTGCAGGTTCTCCCACTTCTAAAGATTTGAGAGGTCGGTAATTTCCATCATCAGTAAAGCTCAACTATGAGAGGAAACAAATAATACCCCCCCCCCCCCCCCCATTATCATTTTGACCCCACGGGGGGAGATCTTGGGGGGAGCCCTAGATGGGGGGAGATTATCAGTGGTTATTATCATACTTATTTTATCTTATTTAATTTTTTTTACTTGTCCTGTCCAACAGCTGAGCCTTCTTTGTTGGACTGGACGGAAGGAAAGAGGAGAGAAAGAGTGGGATTTTAGAGATGGGGGAGATGGTGGGGGGGGGCAGTCGATACTACTACTAAGTAAAACATAAAAGTGTCATCAGTAAATTTCATGACTTAGTTCTCACATCAACAAATGGTCTGCACACAACTATTTACAGGTTGGAAGTCTATTCATACATGAATGATGGAAGATTTATGCACACAGACATTAGCACACTAGATCTGCATCACCAATATTCTTGAAGAGGGGTGTAAAACAATACCCACGCCCATATTTGAGCAAAAGGGAATAAGCAGGTGGGCTGAATGAATGTGTGCTTCTTAGAGTGGACTTTGATCACACTGAATGCTCCAGCAAAGGCAGGAGGCGTGGCCCCCCACAGCCCGGCCAATCCAGGCATCCAAGAGCCCCCCCTGCCAGACAAAGACCACCCTCCTCAAATTAAATGCTTGTGTGTTCCAGGTGATTCAATATGAGACTGAGAACAAACGGCTGGAAGAAAAGCAGAAGATTCTGAAGTCGAGGGATGAGAAGGTGGATGAGATTGTGAATCAAGTAAAGACAGACCTGGAACGGCAGCTTCAAACTCTGGAACGGGACCAGAAGAAGCTAGATGAAAAGCTGTCTAAATATAATGAGGAGGAGCTCCAGTGCAGGTCAGCACATTTTCTGCTTGGAAGTCTCTGTGTTTGTCAGAACTTTGACCCAGTAAATGCTTGCAGGTACAATCAGATGAAAGAAAAAAAACTGAACTGGAAAAGGAGATTTCACAGATCACAACGGTAGTAAAAGCTGATCTTTTTCCTGTTCTTCTACTCATGCAGTACATTATCAGCTGCATCATCCTAACTGTCATTGTGCAACAGGATTTAGAGGATGAACGGGTGAAGAAAGTTGGCTTGATGGCAGAAAAGAGGATTCTGAACAATCAGCTGAACTTCCTCAGAGCTGGATTTGATGAGGTACAGAGAGGTTCCATTCCTGGTTCTGGAGAAAGAAGACGTTCCTCCAGATGACCTTTCTGTGCGTCTGACCTTCAGGAACTCAAGGAGCTGGAGTCTCAGGTCCAGAATGAGAGGAGGGTCATCTCTGACACCAACAAACGCTCCCTGGACCTGGAGAACATCATCACATCCCTTGAGGCTCATTATGCAGAAAAAGCAGATCGCAGCAAGCAGGAAGTAGATCAGCTGAACAGGAAGAAGGTGAGGAAGAAGAGGATGAGGTCTGTCACACATCCACATCAATGATGTCACTGTGGTTGCTCTCCTCCTCAGATTGATGTTTGCACCAAACTTCAGGCCAGCACGAGCAGGAGGCAGACAAGATAAAGAGGGAAATGACACTTCTGGAGAAGAGCATCACAGAACTGAAAACTAAGCTGGAGGTTCAGCAAACAAAGGTAAAGAGCAAACAACAAACGTCTGCATCCACCACCACCATCCTGATGACATCCCTGTTTCCTGATAGGAAGAGATGCTGACAAAGACGTAAAGCAGGAAGGAGGGACGACGCAGAAATCACCCTAAATGAAATCACTGGACTGGAAGAGGAACTGAAGAAGAAGAGGGACAGTCTGACCCTGCAGGTCCATGAGCATCAGGAGCTGCTGAACATCAAGCTGGGCCTGGACCTGGAGATCGCCACCTATGGGGGGCTTCTGGAGAACGAGGAGGAGAGGTAGGAGAGGCAGCAGGTCTGCATGACATGGAAATGTGGGAGGAGTGTCCTAACGGCGGTTTCTGCTCCTCCTTTCACAGCTTCAAGGACATCCACACAGGTGAGAACCTCTCTGTCTTTGGTTGGTCTGTTTACACCCAACAGAAACGCTCACAGCATCACTGAGGGGGGGTCACACAGGAAGTTACAGCACCTGTCTGTCTGTCAGACAAAGAAACATCCTTTGTTGGAGTGGTGCGCCCCCTGGTGGAGAATTCCTGTAGTAATCAGTGGATGTAAAAGATTCTAAAACATTTCCTTCTATCTCACTAAACCAGAATGAAGCAGTTTCCTGTCCTGTTGCCATGGTAACCAGCAGTTCCCCCAAACTGTCAGCTGCTGATCTGGTTGCAGGTTCCACGGCTGGAGGTCTCCACATGTGTAATCTAACGGAGCGGTTCTATGTGGTTCCATTCTGTGTTTTCTTTCTCTCTCTCACCTCTATCAATGGAGAAGTAAATAAAATGAAAAGAGCTGAAAAGAAGATGTTTGTAAAGAAACCTTTTATTGGGGGGGGGGTCATCCATTGGATTGGAGCAAATGCTTCCAGGTGGATGTTCTTAAAGGAGAACATGCAGTGGGAGCTGTCCGGATGGTGGTGCTGAAACCTTCTGGAGGCTGAGACACAAAGACATCAGCTTGAAATGTTGAGCATGAAATCAGAAATCAAGTGAATGGATGACAGAGGAAGACGTTCAACATGAAGGACATGGACATTTCTGAAATGAAGTTTAACAATCAGACACTAAGAAAGGATGTTGATCAGGACTTTCACAATAAAACAAATAATTAAGAAGCATGTCTGTTTTTTCAAAATAAAATAGTTTCCAGATCAACACGCTGCAGAAAAATCCTCTCAGATTGTGTGAGGCAGAAAGGCGGGAACTTTTAGAGAGAGAGAGAGAGAGAGAGAGAGAGACAATTATGTTGGTTATGTTAAACACACAAAGTGTAACATTGAACAACATGAACAGAAAAATAGAACCTCAATAAAAAACAGTAGAAAAAACAAAAACACTTCTCAAAATTACTTCTCAACCACCAGAGTCTCTCAGTCCAGAAGGTATTTGGATAGATTTGAAATGCTCTTCTTTTCGGTCGTTGAATGGAAAGTGTTGACGTTTGTTCCAGGCAGCAGATTGGAATATGCAGCTGTTTGGCGCCCTCTGGTGGCAGTCACCGGTAACTGCAGCTGCTGTGCCTCCTGCAGGTTTGATTCTTTTTTTTTTTTTTTTTTTTTTTTTTTTTTTTTTTTTTTTTTTTTATTAAACAAATGCAACGTACAAAACAAACAAATGCAACAATTATGCACATATAATGTACAGTAGAATTCTGAATACAGAATAAACGTGTTACATTCTTAAAAAAAATTCTAATTATTAATAACAATCACAAAAGGGAATAGGAAATAAAATAAAACAAAAAATAAAAAGAGAAAATGCGAGAGTAAATTTATGTCAGCAGTCCAAGAGATTTACAAATAACAGTTGTTTTTAGAGCTTTTGTATTTTTTGAAGCTGAAATTAAGTTTAAATATTGCTGCAGTTCAAGTTTGAACACAAAAAAGTCAGGTTTTTTCTTGGAAAATTTGCTTTTGTGAATATGAAATTTAGCCATAAATAATAACAAGTTTATACAAAAGATAGCATCACGATTTTTGACATCAAAGCTATGAAAACCAAAAAGTACGTTTTTATAATAAAGTTTTATATCAGCAAAAATAAAGTCGGTGATAAATTTGTTAAAGTTTTTCCAAAATTTGTATGTGAATTCACATGACCAGAATAAATGAGAGCAGGTTTCAGGTTGTTTCTGGCAGAAAGTACAGCTGGTGTTTATGTCAGCCTTAAATTTAGTTAAATAATGTTTTGCTGGATAAAATCTGTGTAGAAGTTTAAAAGAGATTTCTTTGACTTTATTTGTTAAGAAGTATTTTTGTGGTAAAGACCAAACTTTTTTCCATTCAATGTTTGAAGTGAAATTAGCCCAATAAAAATTAGCTGATGGAACAGAAACTAAATTATCTTGGAACAAAGCTCTGATTTTTGAGTTCAACTGTTTAGCAGAAGTGAAGCAGAAACTACCTAGAGTAGATTTGAGCACATCAGGAGGATGAAAAGTCAAAGGATGAGCGCTGTAGAAACCCCTGAATAACATGCAAAGCCCAGACGGTACGGCATCAAACACTACTGCAAATTCTTTGGGAGTTATTGGTATTTTATACTGCATTGTGAATTCTGAGTAGTTATATAATAATCCTGGTTCTTTGAATAATTGATTGAGGAAAATTATACCATTAGTGAACCAGTTATTTAAAAACAGAGTTTTCTTCTTGTAAACAATATTACAGTTGTTCCAAATAATACAACTCTGTGGAGAAAAGTTGTGTTTGTAGATCAGCGCCCAGGCTAAGAGAACCTGTTGATGAAAATTTGACAGTTTCAAAGGGATTTTTGGAATACTGTAGTTACAGCATAGCAGAAAGTTAAGGCCTCCTAACTTTGAGAATACAAAATGTGGAATAAAGTTCCAGATAGATGTGGGGTTGTTGAAATATTTCTTAATCCAGATTACCTTAAGAGTATTATTAAGCGCAGTGAAATCAATACAATTCAAGCCGCCTTTATCAAAGGTATTTAAAATAACTGATTTTCTGATATAGTGAGTTTTATTTCTCCATAGAAAATTATATAATATTTTATTAATAGCATTACAGATTGTGTTATTAACCTGTAGAGATTGAGCCGCATAAGTTAAACGAGAAATCCCCTCTGCTTTTGTAAGCAGAACTCTACCTTTCAAAGACAGATCTCTTTGCAGCCATTGGTTTAGGGTTTTTTGGGTTTTATCTATTAAAGGAGAGAAATTTGTAGAACATCTGGATTGCATATCTTTGGTAATTTGAATACCAAGGTATGTTACAGAAGTTTTTACAGGAATACCTTGGATGGATGTTAGCAAACAATTTTTAACAGGTAGAATTTCACATTTATTTAAATTAAGGGTAAGTCCTGAAGCTTTAGAAAACGATTGGATAATATCAATCGCCACAGCTACTTGTGAAGCGTCTCGGAGAAAGAGAGCAGTGTCATCTGCTAGTTGACTTATGAATATTTCCCTCTCAGCCACAATTAAACCTTTCAATGGGCTGAGTTTGATCTGTAGGTTGAGGAGTTGAACAGAAAGAAGAAACAGATACACCGACAAGGGGCATCCCTGCCTTACCCCACGTTTCAAGAAGAATCTAGGAGAAGTTCCGCTGGCGAGTTTAATAGAACTATTACTATTGACATATAAAGTTTGAACAGCATTGCAGAAGAATTGACCAAAACCAAATTTATTTAAAGCAGCAATAATAAAATTGTGTTCTAAAGAATCAAAGGCTTTATAAAAGTCAAGAAAAAGAATGAGACTGTCATCCTGCACGAGTTCTGAGTAATCTAGTATGTCTAAAATTAATCTAATATTGTTTGAGATATGACGATTCTGCATAAATCCAGACTGATTTTCATCAATAATTGTATCTAAGACAGGCTTTATTCTATTTGCAAGAATCAAAGCCAATATCTTATAATCACAATTCAATAAGGTGATTGGTCGCCAGTTATCCAAGGAGAGAGGATCCTTCCTCGGTTTAGGGATCAAGGTAATCAGTCCTTGAGATAAAGTGGGAGGGAGTGCACCCCTGTCAATGCTCTCTTCAAAAACTTTTAGCAAAAATGGGGCTAAGTTCTCAGAAAACTGTTTATAGAACTCAGCAATAAGGCCGTCTGTTCCAGGAGATTTATTTATTTTCAGATATTTTATAGCATCTGTGACCTCATTTAAAGAAATGACATCATCACAACAAACTCTGTCCGCTTCACTCACTGGAGTAATATTATTGACAGTGTTAAGAAAGGTGAGGGCAGATGTTGAGCAATAGTTGGAAGAATAAAGTTTACTATAAAAATCAGAACAATATTTTGCTATGGTACTTTTATCACCAGAAATGACTCCATTAATATTTAATTGTGAAATAGAATTACTATTGGACTGGTATTTCTCTAGCCTGAAAAAATAGGCAGAGTTCTGCTCTCCTTCTTCAATCCACCTTCTCCTAGATCGAATAAACGCTCCTTCTGCTTTGCGTTTATAAATGTCATCTAACTTCTGTTGTAAGTCTATTAAAGCTGTTTTATCTGTTTCATCCAGGACCTCTGTTGGTTTAGATGTTAGAAGAGCAATCTTCTGTATTACCTCTGTCTCATCAGCTCTTCTTTTTTTTGTTAATTCAGAGCTATATTTTCTAAAGAATTTACCAAGTTCGTATTTTAAAAGTTCCCAATTGTTACAGAATGAGTGTTCAGCTAGTGCTTTATTCCAATAAAGTTTTATTAGGCGATGAGTTTCAGAAATCACCTCCAGATGCTCAAGAATAGTGCTGTTTAACTTCCAATATGAAGCTTTAGTGCCAGAGAAGCTCGATAAAGGGACAGTTAGATGAATTGTTTTATGATCTGAAAGCGGTGTGGCATGAATATCTGTTTTAACATTTTTTAAGTCTTTAGAAGTAAGCCAGAAATCAATGCGTGAGTGTCTGGTCTGTGATTTGTTACACCATGTATAAGCTCTTTGATTTGGATGAGAGTCTCTCCAAGAATCAATTAAATCTAATTTTTGTGAAAACAAGTTTATGGGAGAGTTAGAGTCTGGACTCCTGGGAGGCCATCTATCCACAGAATTATCAAAAACGGTGTTAAAATCCCCTCCAAATATTATAAAAGATTTTGGATATTTAGACAGCCAGTGCAATAAACGTGTTTCTAGTCTATTGAAGAGAAGATTATTTTCTGTTCGGGTGTTAAACCCATACACATTGACTAGAATAAAGACGGAATGGGCTACTTCAAGTATTATAAAAATGTAATGACCATCTTTATCGCAGTCAGATAACAAAACTTTTCCATTGAATCTGTTTTTCAGTATGCAGACACCAGCAGCTCGCTCTGTACCATGTGACATCCACACATCACTTCCCCACTGTGACCTCCAGAAGGATTTGTCTTGTTCAGTTGAGTGGGACTCTTGGATAAAACAAAAATCTGAATGAAACTGCTTACAAAACAAAAAAATGGCTTTACGCTTAACATTGTTTCTTAAACCTCTCGCATTTAAAGAAATAATAGATAAAGACATAAAATAGGAAAAAAAAAAGAACACAAACAAAAAAAGATATATAGACCAAAGAAGAAGAAAAAGAAGTTGAGTTAGAAAATTTTTGGTCGCTTAGGAACAGAAACAGGATAAGAACCTGCAAACCATTACTAAAAAGCTGTGAACTAAGACCATAACGGTAAATATTTCCTTATGAAATAACGCCAAAGTGAGATATATCACTTTTTTTTTTTTTTTTTTTTTTGAAGAAAAAAATAAATAAAAATAACACCCATAATGCTGCTACTTAATTCACATTTAAGTATAATGTGATAATTAAAATAACATTATAATATTATGCCAAAAATAAGATTAAAGCAAGATAATAAAAATTTAAATAAAAAGAAGCAGCTTGAAAGAAATAAGCTTATGAGCTCAAATAAAATCAAGTTTTAAGCAACAAATGTGGAAAATAGCACAAAAAAAAAAAGAACGTTCACATCCAGCTTTCACATCTGCAGCCTTCGTTAAGGCGGCAGGATTTCTTTACCATTGACAAAGGCACGTCCTCCAACAAAGAACGCCAGCTTGTTCTCCCTTCTGGCTTTCTCAACGGCCGGCCACAATTGGTTTCTCCGTTCGCGGTCTTCAGCAGACAAATCCTCCGTCATCCTCAGGTTGTGTTCTTTCAGAAAGGCAGACTTCTTTGCGGCACGCCAGACAGCATCACGATGAATCCTCGCAGTGAACTGGATGATGATCCCTCTCGGTTGGTTGTTGTTTGTTCTCTTCGGGCCGAGTCTGTGCACCGTATCCACAACATCGGGGAATTTGTCTTTCGCCTCCGGTAGAACAGACTGGCAGATCTGGATCACTTCTTGCCGCACGTTTTGATTTTCTTTCTCAGCCAAACCGCGAAGTTTCAGATTCCAGCGGCGGGAGTAGCTTTCGAGCTGGGAGATCCTTTTTTCTTGTGTTTCCACGATTGTTTTATATTTCTCCAGTTGTGCCTCAGCGTGGACCACTCTGTTCTTCATGTCACTAATCTCAGTGCAAACAACATCAACAGAGTCTTTTACAGCTGAGATTTGCGTGGAGTTCTCCTGCACAGCTTTTTTCATTTCAGAGATCTCTCTGGAGTTGCCACTAATTAACTTTTCCAGAGTGTCTGACCTCGAGTTAATCAGTTGTGTGAGTGACGAGAGTTGAGAAAGAACAGCCGCTGTCTCCGTTTCTGAGACTTTTCTCAGCTTACCAGCTGGAGAGGCAGTGGGTGTGCAGGGAAGAGCAGGAAAGTCTTCTTCTTCCATTAGGAATGGTTCAGAAACTGCCTCCATGTAGTCGTGCATTGAGTCAATTAATTTGACTTTAGCATCAGCAGGCTTACTCGACGTAGATGGCTTTGCAGGATGGCTAACGTTAGCAGGTTTGCTAACAGAGCCAACACTAGCTAGCGATTTCTTCAGTTCCGTCTTTCTCTTCTCGGCTTTGCTCATATTGCTCAAAAAACTTTTGCAAAAAGTAAAAAAAACTTGGAAACAACTAAAAAATCAAGAAAGGGTCTTTGCTCACCGTGTATTATTCCACAAAACAGTTAGGTTTGCAGAGCTCGGCCAAATACGACTGCTCAGTGCGCCATCTTGGTCACCCCCGCTGCTGCAGGTTTGATTCCCGCCCGCCGATGGAAAGGATTTTTTATTAAAACTTTATTGACAAACAACATAATACAACAAAAATGAGAATGTCTCAGGGGGAATTGAAATGTGTACATATTGAAGAAAAATGTAAAAAATAAAACAAAAATTAAATATATACACATCCACAACATAAGAGGAAAGGAAACAGACACAAATATTCATGCTGGGGAAGACAAACATTTACAGACATTATTTTTGACAGTAGAAGTTTGGTTCTCAGCTATGAATCAGTAAATGTGCTTTTCTGGACTCTAAAATGATCATTGCTGCTTTTTCTGCAGTGATGTGATGCAGACAGAACAGCTCAGTGTTAGTGACTTGATCTTCCAGGCAGAAGCCTGAGGGTTCAAATCCCACTGAGAGTCTTTGTTCAGAAGATCATCATTTGTTCTCAGAGTGTGGAACATCTTCACCTCATCAGAACCACCAGCTGCAGGTCTGGTTCAGACAATAGGATTCAGTCCAAACACACCTGACCATTAAACACCAGCTTGATGGTTCAAATCCCAACTTTCATCTTAGTCATGAATCTAAAACATTTCTCAGAGTGTGGAACATCTTCTCTCATCAGAACCACCAGCCGCTCCTCTAAGCCAGACTGATGGGTTCAGGGAAATGATGCCTGACCTCCATTCACAACATTGAGGGTTCAAATCCCACTGAGTATCTCTGTCATTTTCTTCAAAGTGTAGAACATCTTCACCTTCAATGAGAGTCGAGCTGCTGATTTGACACAAGCAGAACAGCTCAGCGTTGTAGAGTTGATCTAACAAGCAGATGAGTGAGGGTTCAAATCCCACCGCATGTATTTGGAAAGAAACTCTCCAAGTTTTTTCAGAGAGTCTAACATCTTCACCTCATCAGAACGACGAGCTGCAGTTCTGGTCTAGGAAGTATAGCACAGTGGTAGAGAAGAGGCTATTATGGGTGGGAGTGCAGGGTTCAATTCCAAACTTGTGACAGAAGCAGTAACTTACCTCTGTCAGACTGAAGGTCAATCAAGGTCAGTGGAGTTTGTCTGGTTGGCAAAGGTCAAGGAAATGGGAGAAAGCAGATGCTAGAAAAGGTTGGAGGATAGAGAAGAGCAGCACAGATGGAGTGAAGGAGAGGGACAGGAGGAGGAAGGATGAGGGGCTGGTCACAGAAAAGAAACATGGAAAACAACGCAAACATGTGACCAGCCCCTCTGGGGGGGAGGAAGAGAGGGGGAGACTTGGGCAGGTAAAATAGATAGGTGAACTCATAATACATTTATTATAAACCAAAATAGGTTGGTAATATAGATTTGGAACAGACACTTTTCCAACACACCTCCCTCTATCTCCACCTTCATCCTCTCCCTCCTGCTCCCTCCTGCTCCCTCCTGCTCCCTCCTGCTCCCTCCTGCTCCCTCCTGCTCCCTCCTGCTCCCTCCTGCTCCCTCCTGCTCCCTCCTGCTCCCTCCTGCTCCCTCCTGCTCCCTTTGGAAACTGGCCACATTTCTGTGCTTCCTCTCATCTTCCTCCTTTGTGGCCAGTTTCCACCCACCCTCCACTAACCCCCCCTACTCTGACCTCCCCCTACTCTGACCCCCCACTTCCTGACTTACCAATTCCTCCTGTCATTCATGTTAATTCTCTTCAGTTCTTGTTTCTAGATGACAGAGGTAAGTTACTGCCTCTGTCTCAAGCTGGGAATTGAACCGGCACCGTTTTCCTAGTTAATAACCTGCTCTCTACCACTGTGCTATTCTACCTAGACTGGAGCTGCAGCTCGTCGTTCTTATGAGGTGAAGACAGTCTACATTGTGGAAAAACTAGGAGTTTCTTTCCAAAGATACTTAGCAGGATTTGAACCCTCAACCTTTTGCATTGGTGGTCTGATGTGTTTCCACTGAGCCCTCATGGCTGGAACAGAGCAGTAGCTGGTCGTTCTAATGAGGTGAAGACGTTCCAGACTCTGAAAAAACTGTTGATGGATTTAGAAAGACATTAGGAGGGAATTGAACCCTCAGTCTTCTGCTCCCAGGATCAAGTGGTTACCACTGAGCTGATCTGTCTGCAGCAGATCAGCAGCTCGTCTCTGTTTTGAAGTGAAGATGTTCCACACTCTATTCAAAAAACACTTTTTTGGACCATACTTTGTGGGATTTGAACCGTCTCTCTTTGATTGAAAGGTCAGCCGTGCCTCCACTGAGCCGTTGTGTCTGCAGCACAGCAGCAGATGGACTCCTAGTTTCTTTTTGTGAACTTGTCCACCAGCTGAGCAAACAGATGAATCTGGGTCATGAATCTTTAGACACACTAGGTGGAGATTTGAAGAAACTCCTTTAGTCATTTAGACTCAACTTTATTCATCTGACTTCTATTTGGAACATTTTTTTGTTGGACCGGATGGAAAAGAAAAGGAGGGAAGAAGACAGAGGGATGTTAGAGGGGGGGTAGTTGGAGGGGGGGGGGTAAAACCATGAAGCAGCAGCATGTCTATAATCATTCCAGTCAGGGTCAGATGTAACCCTGGTCTATCCTAGGCACTTTAACGTTGGGAGTGGGGTCATCTAGACCCACTAGACAGTGGGGTCATCTAGACCCACTAGACAGTGGGGTCATGTAGACCCACTAGACAGTGGGGTCATCTAGACCCACTAGACAGACGCTGAACCTTTTTTCTTCAATGATTTGTGATCTTCACTGGTGTCCATGGATTCCATGAAATCTTTTCACCTTTACCCACCTTTGTCATGGTAGGAGAACACCTCAATGGAAGGGGGGGTCATCTAAGATAGCACAAGGGTTAATCCAGATCTAGAAGGGGCGGGGCCTGTCCACACACACACTCAAACGTTGGAAACATACCTGTTGGCTCCAAAAATGTTCACATCCAGACAAGTCCACATGTCCACCATCCAACTCATGTTCACACACGCAAACACACAGTTTCAGGGAATTTAGCAACAGTTTCCAGAGAAATGAACCAGAATCCCGTTTGTTTCAGTCCAGATTCTCACTTTCTGACTTTGGACTGAAAAGTTCACAGTTCTGGAAAATAGGAAGAAAGCCTAAAGTCCAGAATTTCAGGAGCCGTCTGGCGCCGTTTGGATGGGCCGGCGCTCACCAGTCTGCGGTGGCTGATGGTGTTGAGGCGGTGAGCGATGGCGAGCACCGTGCACTCTCTGAACTTCTCCCGGATGCTTTTCTGGATCAGCTGGTCCGTCCTGCGGGGACACAGAGCGCTTACGGTGAGGAGCAGTTGGGCCGTGTTTGGACAAATGGACCCGGAGTCCCGCTGCACCTCGGGTCCACGTTGGCAGCGGCCTGGCCCATGATGACGATGCGGTTCTTCCTCAAACACAGCAGCTGCCTCTGACCTCTGACCTGGTCTAGAGCGTTCCACAGAGCTTCATCTGAGTGTTGGTGGAAAGGATCCAGGTTCTTCCTCATAGTTCCCGTGGAGACAGAAGCTTTAATTTTGGAATTTCTTCTACAGAAATGTCATTCAAAGCCTTTCCACATGTTGGATACTCCCAGGTGTAAATCTTCATCTTCAGTGGATTAACGCCACCATGAAAAACCTCTTCTTTTTGGAAAACAGCAGCTCTGTTTTATTGTTCCAGATTATTCTTCTATTCTCAGATTAGCAATGAAATCCAAAAGAAACCAGCACCGGCCGGCTGTCCTCACTGTAGGTGAAGCTGACCTGGTCAAAGGTCACCAAACCTTTGCTTCTGGGTTTCCGGGGGGGGGCCTGGCTCTGGAGATGGGTGTCCTCTTTCCACAGAGGTCATCTGCAAACACAGGCGGAGCCAAACGTCTGCAGCTGCAGATGCTTGTGCAGCCGTCTGCGCTGCTCCTCACCATGTTCTCCATCTGGGCGCTCTGCCTCACGCCCCACTGGAACACGCCCATCAGCGTGACGGCGTAGGTCAGTGGCACGTCCACTTCTGAGGAGGAAACAGAAAGGAGAAGTTGTGGCGCCCCCTGGTGGAGACCAGCAGTGTTTCTCAGGGTTTGGGAGCAGCAGGACGCCAAAGGTGGTGATGGGGATGAAGATGACGCAGATCCCATGGAGCCGGACGGCAAACCAGCGGGAGGTGGTGAGGAAGAGGAACCATGCTCCTGTGCAGAATCCCAAAAACTCATTTCCAACTATCACCAGTCTGTTTGGTTCTTCTTCCTCACTTTATCCACAAACATGACACAGCAAAATGTTGGGAAAGTCTTCAATATTGACAATTAGGACCAGTTTTCTTCTTCATTTTTGTTTGGGAGTCAACCCCCACAACAATATTGTGCACAAAGCAGCAAAGTGTGTGGGTGACCTGCTGGATGCTCACGTTCTAAGTGTGGTCAACCAGAGTTTATCAAAGATTTTTCTCTGCAATGTCTTTCTAATTTTGGTTTCAAAAATCTTATTTTCACTATATTCATTTTCTACATTTTGCTATTTGTTTGGTCAAAGTTTTTTCTTATTTTCACTGTATTATTTCTGATTTCTGTTGTGTTTTTTTCTGAACTTGCTATCAAATTCAAAGTTGGAAGTGTGATACAATGAGAACTTCATAAAGCCACTTTTTTGTCGTATTTGGAACAATATCACAAATCTGAACCAAAATACCTACAAATGAGGCTTTTCACAGTAAATATGAGGTTAGATTCCAAATAGATGAAATCATTCTAGGTCCTGATTCATAAATGGATGGCATGACAGCACTAGTATCAATATGTGGTTTGAATTAGCAGCACCGTCTCCAACAGTCTGCATGAAATGAGTTTCTTTTTAGATTGGGAAATTCAGTGGCAGCTTATGGAAAACCATTGCTAAATCAGTGTTCAAACCCTAGTAAAGGCTTTTTGGATGAACATTGGAGACACTGATGGGATTTGAACCAGACAACACTTTTGATTGATGCACAAATACAGCAACGTGTTTCCATGGTGATGAGTCACCACCAATTGAAAAGAAAAAAACAACATAGAGACGGTAAAAACAGAAGACATTTGAAAAAAAAAATGCATCAAGACAATAAAAGGCAGCAATTTGTCTACTGCCTTTGGTCTGAATGAATTGGTAAATTCCACTGTTGGTTTTTAGAGAACACTTGACATCAGATGGTTCCAAAAACTGAGTGGAACCTGGTGAACGCGTCCTGAGCCGACTCGTCTACATCCTGGATCTCCAGAGGGGAACTGGTTTGGGACTGTATGAGAAGGAGGGTCAAAGGTCACTTTAGTCTGTTCCATTTAGTTTAGCCATTACCTATTGAATTGATGACTTCATGTTCTTTAGGATTTGGTGTTTATTCTACAATTACCAGTAGAATTGAGACGACTATTGTTGGAATATTGGACTACATCAATCAAATGGAATAGAATTGAAAGAAGGGGGGTTCATTGACTCTATTGAGCCTTTGATCTGATTGAACAGGAGTTTCTATTTGGTACATTAGAGTTTCTGGGATTTGGTAAACATTTAATAATAGAATGAATTCAGTTTGTGTTTTGGTTTTTGTTCCCAATAGTACCGTCCTACCACAAAGAACGTCCCTAAGATTCCCAGTTAAGAAAGGAATAAAGTAGGTTTGTTTCAAAAATGTCATTTAGAAAATCTACAAATCTGACAGAATTCAATGAAAGCGACTTGCTGATGTCACAGTCTTGAATGAAAACGGTAACCAACTTCCTAAAATGTTTCCAACAACAGTTGTTTTCATTGAAAGCCTTGGGTCTAAAATGAAACCTGTGAAGACGACAGTTCAACATTTGGAGAAACATCAAACAAAGGACATGGATCAGTTCACTGATCTCAGGATTTGGAAAAAGTGTCAAGTCAATGGAAACTTAACCCTAGCTGGTTCAATGTTTCTCCCAGAAAAGGATTTCTCCTTTGACCCAAAAGAGACACAGCCAGTAGAAGCATCTACCAAGCAAGAAGAATCATTCAAAAAACATGAGATTTTGGTTTATTCATCTTCATATTCAGCACATTTTTCATCCAGAAAAAACAGATTTTTTCATGTTTTTTTTTCCTTTTACAACAAATGGTATAGATTTTTGTAATGTAGTAAAAAAACACCTTTTTTAAACGGGTTTCCCTTTGTGATGTCACATTTTCAAGACATTTTTGTTTCTTTCTCTATGAACTCTCATCAAGCGGCTGTTGATCAAAGTTCTTTGTGTTTGGAAGCCTGTCAATCAAAAGCATTCCAGAGAAAAAACCCGCTCAGCCATCACTTACGTGCTTGAAAACATCAATATTCAGGATTTACACCATTTCCAACCAGGAATTGAATCAAATCAATCTATTTTCTACAAATATCCATTTTTAACAGATGTTTATCAGACATGACTAGAGGTTAATTTATAGAAAACATTCAAAACATGAAGACATTTGAAGAGACAGATAAAAACGTGGTAAAAAAAAACTAACAATGACAGAAGAAAATACATTTGATTGGTTTTATCACAGAAAAATGTTCAAATAAAAATATAAATTAAATGAATAACACCAATCAATAAAGTTGATCAATTAAATGAACAAAAAATGATTTTCTTACGTTAAACAGTTTCAGGGAGAGTTTCCCTTTTGTTCCATTGAAATGTTCAACACATGATTTCAATAAAGCTTTCTATTTTGTATGAATCCAAAGCCTTAACACAATAAATGATGTTTTCAACTGAATCAGCTGTTATTTAAAGTAAAACAGGGAAAAAAGGAGAACCAGAGCAGCTGAGCTGTGACAAATGAAAAGTTCAAAAAAGTTCAAAGTTGAACTGCAAAATGATCTGAATGATGAAAAAATCATTCTATTGTAGTTTGATGAATTGTATAGTATAGTCCATAAATATTAATGGTACAGTCTTAGAAATGTGCCTTTTCTAAGGTGAAATGAATGAATTAGCATATATCTAAACTAAGGTCAAACTCTACTAATTTGGTTTATTCTGATTCAGAAAAAGATTCATTCATCTATGAATGACTGTTATTATTGTCAGAAAGAACGCAGACATTGTCCTAAAACTAAACAGTGATCCCTTTCAGATCAAATGATTGCTCCTCACCCAACAGGAAGGACTCCCATGATGCTCAGCGGCTGAGAGGAGCTCCTCATTAGGAAAAACTGCTTAGTTGGCCTGGAACTCCTCCGGTCCCGGACCAATCTGAGGAGTGAAAAACATCCATGATGCAATATTAGAGGAGAAGCTGCAGCTGTCCAGTAAACATGTTGATCAGTAAACAGGTTCATGGGTGTGTCCGTCGCTCTCCACAGATCAAGAAAACTTTGACAAATCTGCTCATTTCTGAAGAAAATCCACTGGATGTGGAGTCAAATCAGGATCAGAAACAGGATTTGCAGGGTTGATGCTATATTGCTGAAGACAAATGAAACTTCAAAATTGGCAGAGAAAAAAGGGAAAAATTCAATCAATAAATGATCAAAGTTGACCACAAATAAAGTTTAAATAAAAACAGCACAATAACAAAAAAGACATTTTTGTGAAAAATCTGGAAAATCCTGGAATATCTGGAAAAGTTCAAGGATCTGAAGGAGCAAAAGTCACAGCTGGAAAAAGCTGAAAGAGCTGAAACATTTGAATAGTTGAACGGTTCAAATAGATGAACAATTGTTAAGCACCAAAAATGGAGGAAGATCCTAGAATAAAGAAAGAGAAACAGGAATAGAATGGGTTGAAGGATCCAGTATATATAGTATTCAACCAATAATAGACAAGAAATTACAGACAAATATTTGAACATTTCTGATTGAAACAATTCATTTGAAATGTTCAGAATTTTGGACTCACTTCTAGGAGGCTTGTTTTTGCAGTGTTGGGAGTTTAAAGCCCATTGCTGTCCAAATTATTTCAAATTTGTTCTGTTCAGGCCGTAAAAAATGGATCTGGGCCCCAATCTGTTGAGCTCCAGCCAGAGAAACACAGGAAAGGAGCCCTAAGGGTCAAAAACAGAAAGATTTGGGTGCATTCTTTGACACAACAGCAGGACAGCTGTTTGCCATCCCTGACCCCTTGACCTTTGAGGAGCAACATGCTCCTCCTGTGCTTCAAATGCAGCTCTGACCTGAAAGCCAAGTTCAGGGCGGGGAGAGGAAGAGGAGACAGCTAAATGTTGAAGCCATGGGCCTTTTTTTTGGAAGCACACACTTGAGCTAAAAGTTCTACTCCTCCCTGAAATCCAATAAGTCCCAAGTTTAGGTCCAGATTTACTGGAGGAGGAGGAGGAGGAGGAGAAGGAGGAAGAGGAGGAGGAGGAGGAGGAGAAGGAGGAGGAAGAGGAAGAGGAGGAGCAGGAGGAGGAGGAGGAGGATGAGGAGGAAGAGGAGAAGGAGGAGGAGGAGGAGGAGGAGCGCTGCCAATT
Source organism: Oryzias curvinotus (assembly GCA_023969325.1). Taxonomy (NCBI): domain Eukaryota; kingdom Metazoa; phylum Chordata; class Actinopteri; order Beloniformes; family Adrianichthyidae; genus Oryzias; species Oryzias curvinotus. Next base: position 74,966 of record JALJSC010000200.1, read on the forward strand.
CTCTGCTAGAAAGGAGGAGGCAAGAAGAGTCATGTTTGGGAGAAATGATCCTGATCTTCAATGTTTCCTCCAAGAAATGGTTTGAACTGTTCCTGAAGACCTTTCAGAGTGTGACATCACCATGGAAGATGGTTCACTTCCTGCTCCAAGTCGTAGCACTGATTGGTCCGAGTCGGTCTGAGTCAAGGCTTCTACCACAACTACTCCTCAACTACTTTGGCCAATCAGGAGTGAGCTTGTTGGAAGGCCACGCCCCTATCACTGGAAATCTGTCAAACGTTTGAAATGTTAGATGTGGGGGGCCAGCAGGCTCCACCTACTTTTATTGAAGCATCTGATTGGTCAGTTCATAACTTGAATAGCTTTACGCTAAAAAAGAGAATTATCAAGATTATTAAAACATAGAAAAAATGGTTATTCCCACAAATAGGACTGAGAAAAAGCTGTTTATTTCTCTATAGACGTCTATGGGATTTTTGGCTTCTTGGAGCCCCTGGTAAACTGAGTTGGAAACCCCTGATCTCTCCAAACCACTAAAGATGAAAGAAATGGTCCAATCCTTTCAAACTTGAGCCGTTTCCAAGTGAGTCCTGATTCTATCACCTCATAGGATGTTGGAGTCCAAACCTTCACTCTGCTAAAAACAGGCCGCTCAGAAATAAGTCCAACATTCTTTCTGCATCGGCAGATAAGTCCAAAAAAATCTGCCAGTTGGAGAAGAAAAATGGTTTGACCAAGAATTCTGATTGAAGAAAATCAATTCCAGTCACTGTTTCCTCTTGATGAGAGGATTTTTCTTTTCTTGTGTTTGTCTTCCAGGAAACAACCACATTCCTTCACAACAGCTTTGATTGACTTTAGGGTCTTTTTTCTAGATGCTTGTATTGAGGAGGTTTCAAACAGGAACATTCAATAAGAACCAAATCAAAGAAAACATTTTCTGCAGCTTCAAGTGGATTTCTTTGTTTTTGGTCACATCTCCTATATGCCTACAGAATAACATTGATTCATTTGTTGATGAGACGCTTTGGATGTGTTTGTTTTGAAAGTAGATCAATATATTTTCTCCTGTTTTTGGTTTGGTTTGGAAGAAACCAGGGGAGACGTGGGGGTCTGATGAAGATGATGGTCAGAAGGGGGAATTGCATCACCCCTGTGGGTGTCACTGAAGGAGGAGAAAAACCCTCCTGCTGGAACATTTGACCCACTTCCCCTCTGATGGACGACGGCGGGGGGGGGGCTCCTCTCTCTGCTTTCCCAACCTGAACTCCTCCTGCAGGCGGCTGCTGCTGCCTAGCTTTAAGACGGCGGGGGCTCCTCTACGTCCTGCTGGCCTTCGTCTCTCTGCTCACCGTGACCCTCAACCTGCTGGTTATCATCTTCAGGCAGCTGCACACCCCCACCAACGCCCTGCTGCTGTCCCTGGCCGGGTCAGACCTGGTGGTGGGGCTGCTGGTGATGCCCATGGAGGGGGTGCGCTACCTGGAGACGTGCTGGCTGCTGGGCCGGCTCATGTGCGCCCTGACGCCTTTCCTCTCCTACTGCCTGCTGTCCGGCTCCCTGGGCCACATGGTGCTCATATCCGTCCACCGGTACCTGGCCATCTGCCAGCCGCTGCTGTACCCCAGCAGGGTCACCCTGAGCCGGGTGGTGTTCCTGATCTGCCAGTGCTGGGGCTGCTCCGCCCTCTACAACGGCTGCATTCTGATGGGACACCTGCAGCGGCCGCACAGGGTCCACACCTGCCACGGCGAGTGCGTGGTGGTCATCAGCCACACATCAGGAACTGTCCACCTGTTCTTCTGGTTAGTCGGCCCCTGCTCTGTCATGCTGGTGCTGTACGCCCGGGTGTTGGTGGCGGCCGTGTCTCAGGTCTGGCGCCTGCAGACGGTCCCTTCTGTTCCCACGGTGAAGAGGTGGGAGTGGAAAGCAGCCCGGACCCTGGGCATGGTGATGGCAGTGTTTCTCATGTGCTTCTGCCTGTACTACTACCCTTCCCTGGCAGGCCAAGACACCCCCACAAAGCTGTGGTATGATGCCATCTTCTCTTGGGTCATGCTGCTGAACTCCTGCATGAATCCCCTCATCTATGCCTTGTTCTATCCCTGCTTCAGGAAGACCACCAGACTGATCTTCACCCTTAAAATACTGCAGCTTCGCTCCAGCCAGACCAAGATCCTGGAGGTGAAATTGACCACAAGCCAAGCTCCTCCAACCTGTTAAAGTCAGCGTTCATTCAGAGAAAAGACAAACTAATAAGAAATGTTTACCCACAAGGCCATTTTTTTGGTTGGTGGTAAACTCCACAGAATGTTTGAATCCATGCCTCAAGTCCCAATAACCCTCAGATTTCCTCTTTGCTTGTTTGTGATCATCGTTCTAACAATAAACGTTGAACAGTGGCAGTAAACTACCGTTATCATAGAAACACTGATTTACCCAGAACACTACATTTTTACAATGTGAGGAAAATGTGAAAGAACATTTCCACAGGATGTTCTGTTTGAAAATGTACAAATATCAAAGTATTTACTCTATCATATCAACTCCATGAAACTATTTTCAAATGTTTTGTTTCCACAAACTGTAAATCTAAGGAGCTAAACCATAAATCCTGGGATAGCAACGGTTAAATGTCAAAAGAAGATGAATGATTGATGGACTTTAACAGTTTAGCTGCATGAAGTTAAGCAGGAAAAAGGTTTTCAAAAAGACAACAAAAAGAATGCTATTAGGCTACAAATATTCATCAATCACATGAAAATTGAAAGTATAGAGAACCTAAATTAGATCATCCTTACAAATAAAGGATGGAGTTTGGAGTCATTTCAGGAAGTGAAGATCATCAATCTCCATCACTTGGATGAGAAATGTTTCAGAAGCTGCCATGACTCAACGAGACGAAGGAGAAGCTTCATCGTCTCTTTTCAGAAGCATTCTCTGTGAAAGCATGGTGGTGGTGCTATCATGGTGTGTATTTTCCTTCATGTTTTAGCTTTAGAAGGCTTGTGTGGTTTATTTAAATAACACTGACTGTGTTTGAGAATAAAAGAGTGATTGCTGAGCTTAAAAACACTGAAATATGTAGAAATAGAAACGTTCTACCAAAATCTGCTTTGGAATACCACGTCAAAAAGTCTCCTCTTTTCAGTTTGCTTAGTATGGGTAATGTCTGCCACCTGCTGCTGTGATCTGCTGCTGCAGTTTATCAGAGATTGAACAATTTTTGGAGGAAACTTGTTCTCCAAATCAGAAGGAATTTCAACATTAATATATCCGTGACAATCTCTCTACATTAACGCAAAGAATTAAAAAAATACTCAATTATTTATACATTTATTTGGAGAAATAAGACCCATTTCATCAGAAAATCTCCACTAATTCAGGAATATAATTAGGGAGGTGTGAAGACGATTGATTTAGAATCAATGGTTGGAACTTTCAGAATCAAATGTTTCCAGACTTTCTAGCTAATCCTGACTCATTCTGGTTTCATTTTCACAAAAACATCTTCAAAAAAGTCGCTGGATTAGATTTTAGGTTGATGTGACTTTGAAATTTCCAAACTTCCTCTAAAGATTTCAGAATTTCACCAACAAGTACTTTTCCAGTGGAAAATGCTCTGTAGTCCTAGTTTTGGCCTCACTGCGCCCCCCTGTGGAACAACAGAGTAATGACCACAAACAGAAAGACAATGTTTCATCAGAATTGGTTTGACCTCCAGATCATTTTGGAAACGATGTTCTTGATTCAAATGGAGAAATTCTTCAATGAAGAGACTTCAAAAGTCAATTTGATATTTAATGTTCAACCAAGGAATTTCAGAAAACCTGCAGAGAAATTCCAATTGCTTTAATCCATTTAAGAAGAAATAGAATATTGTCTTCCAATGGATCCAAGGATCGCTTCCTGTGACGTCATTTCCGGGTGAGCCTTTCCCAGTACTATTCGTGTTTGACTACTGTTCTCTTGTTTTGTTTACTCTAAGGGTTATCTGGGTTAATATTCACATCTAGCTCTTTTTAGTAGCGACACACTACTGTTAAACCGCTTGCTGTTCACTTTCTCATTTTGCTAAATAAACCACTTCTCTTTACCTAAACACCGCTAGCCTTAGCTTAGAACCTAGCATGGCCACCTCTCCTTCCACCTTTCCCACTCTCTCCTGCTCCATGTGCCATATGTTTAGTGACGATCCTGCCTCCTTTAGTGAAGATAGCGGTAGATGTGTTAAGTGTAGTCTTGTGTTAGACTTGGAGGCCAGGCTTGAGCAGTTAGAAGCGCGGCTCCGCACAGTGGAAGCTAAACCGGCTAGCCAGGTCGTTACTCGTAGCGCGGGCCGCGCTACCAGGGCTAATTTAGCTAGCACCCCAGCGTTCTCCCAGCAGCCGGGAGACAGTCAGGGGTTTGCACCGGTTGGGAGGAAACATAGTGCTAAACGCAAAAACTTAGAGCACCCGAGACTCCACGTTAGTAATAGGTTCTCCCCCCTCAGCGAAACACCCGCTGAACCCTCAACTCTGGTTATAGGCTCTTCTGAAGTTAGAAACGTGGAGCTCCCAGCGGCTACAGTCAGGTGTTATCCGGGGGCCAGAGTTGGTGACATCGAGGGGAACCTTAGGATGTTAGCTCAGAGTAAGTCCAGGTTCCGTCGAGTCGTGATTCACGCAGGCGGTAATGATGCCCGACGGAGACAATCAGAGGTGGTTAAGTTAAACGTAGCTTCGGTGTGTAAACTAAGACGATGTCCGACACTGTAATTTTCTCTGGTCCCCTGCCGAACTTAGTCAGTGATGAAATGTACAGCCGCTTTTCATCATTCAACCGCTGGCTTTCTAGATGGTGCCCAGAAAACGGCGTTGGTTTTGTTGATAATTGGAGCGCGTTTTGGGGGAAGCCCGGTCTCATGCGGAGAGATGGTGTCCATCCCACTCGGGACGGTGCCGCTCTTCTTTCTAGAAACATTTCTGTTAGCCTTAGTCTGTTAACCTGACAACCCAGAGACGAGACCCGGGCGCAGAGCAGCAGTGTAAAACGCTCCTCTGAGCCTCCCTTAGTGCTGGTGCAAAACCCATGCAGGGAAAGTCAAGCAGGTCCGAGCTTTAGCTTATGTGCTGAAAGACAAATGAAAGGAGCGCGTCATAGAAACCTTAAAGTGACTGACAGCAGTTCCCACAAGCACAATTATGATGTCATTAAATGCGGTTTATTAAACATTCGATCCATTTCCTCTAAGTCCCTCTTAGTCAATGAGTTAATCACTGATAACAACCTTAGTTTACTAGCCTTAACAGAAACTTGGCTCCAACAGGATGACTATGTTAGATTGAATGAAGCAACCCCCCCCACTTATGCTAACTATCAGAAATCCAGAATTTCAGGTAAAGGAGGTGGTTTGGCAGTAATATCACAGTCTAGCTTACTTCTCAGCCCTAAAGTTAAAAATACTTATAATTCATTTGAAAGTATCATATTGTCTATAAATCACCCAAACAGGAAGACTCGAAAACCTGTTTTATTCATAATTATTTATCGCCCCCCCGGCCCATATTCTGAATTTTTAACTGAGTTTTCCGACTTCCTATCGATCATTGTCTTAGATTCTGATCAAACGATAATAATAGGGGATTTTAATATTCATGTTGATGACCCCAGTGACTGTCTAGGAAAGGCTTTTGCAGCTTTATTAGATGATGTTGGTTTGACCCAAAATGTGAATGAACCCACTCACTGTCATAAGCACACCCTGGACCTCGTTTTAACCCATGGGATAGAGATCAGCCAGCTGAGTGTCCTTCCTCTTAACCCCATCATTTCTGATCACTTTATGATTACCTTCCAGCTTACTTTAGAACCTGCTACTGCCACAGTGAATAAGAAACAACTTAGAAGAACCTTAACTGACTGTTCTGTGTCTGAGTTTAAACTCACAGTTCAGCCAGTACTTAGTGACATTCTGAGCAAATACTCTGAGTCCAGCTCCCATAGCATCAGTCCTAGTATAAATGACCACTTTGTTAATGATGCCCTACAAGCCCTCAGGAGTACACTTGATGTTGTTGCCCCCCTGAAACCTAAGTTCGTTAGACAAAACCGAGTAGCACCGTGGTTTAACGCTGAAACACGTTCTCTTAAACAAGAAACCCGTAAGTTAGAAAGAGAATGGCGCCGCTCCGGTTCAGAGCAGTCTCTGAATATCTGGAAATATAGCCTATTAAATTATAAAAAAGCTCTGCGTAGAGCTAGAAGCCAGTACTATTCAACCTTAATATCAGAGAATGGAAACAATCCTAGATTTCTTTTTAGCACTGTTGCTAAATTAACTCGCAGTCAGAGCTCAGTAGAACCACATGTTCCTGTTTCTCTCAGCTCTGATGATTTTCTTACATTTTTTGATAGTAAAATCTCAAATATTAGACATAAATTAAATCAAGTTATTCCTTCTATCAGCCCAGAGCAGGCTGAAGCTGTAGAAGTGGAGGCATCCATAGAAACCTCTGTAACATTAGACTGCTTCACTACTGTGGATCAATTAGAATTGGCATCAATTATTACGTCCTCCAAATCCTCAACTTGTCTGTTAGACCCAATTCCCACTAGACTTTTTAAAGAAACTTTTCCCCTAATTAATGATTCCATATTAACAATGATAAATACCTCTCTGGAAACGGGTTACGTGCCACAGTCTTTTAAATATGCAGTTGTTAAACCTCTTCTGAAAAAGCCCAGTTTGGATCCTAGCATCTTGGCCAACTATAGACCAATATCAAACCTGCCCTTTATTTCTAAAATCCTAGAAAGAGTTGTAGTTAAGCAGCTTTACTGCCACCTACAGGACAACAGCCACTTTGAAGACTTTCAGTCGGGGTTTAGACCCCACCACAGTACGGAAACTGCACTAGTTAGAGTCTCTAATGACTTGTTATTGGCTTCAGAAAAGGGACTACTTTCTATTCTTGTCCTGTTAGACCTCAGCGCAGCTTTTGACACTATCGACCACAGTATTTTACTCCATAGATTAGAGCATGACATAGGGATCAGAGGATCTGCTCTCCAGTGGTTTAAATCCTATCTGTCAGATAGGTATCAGTTTGTTAATGTAAATGGACATTCCTCTCAGTGCACTCGAGTTAAATACGGAGTCCCACAGGGCTCAGTCTTAGGACCCATCCTGTTTACGCTATATATGCTACCCCTAGGAAACATAATCAGGAAACACAGCATTAATTTTCATTGTTATGCCGACGATACTCAGTTGTATTTATCCATGAAACCTGACCAGAATGACCAGATAGAGAAACTGAACGCCTGCATTAGTGACATCAAGACCTGGATGACAATTAATTACCTCCTCTTGAACCCAGAAAAAACTGAGGTTATTATACTAGGTCCTAAAAATCTGAGAGATGCTCTGTCTGCTCAGATAGTCTCCCTGGATGGTGTAAGTATAGCCCCCAATTCCACAGTTAGAAACCTTGGGGTCTTATTTGACCAGGATTTATCATTTAAGGCTCACATATCTCAGGCGTGTAGAACTGCATTTTTTCACCTGCGGAACATTGCTAAGATCAGAAATATACTTTCTAAGAGTGATGCTGAAAAACTCATCCATGCATTTGTTACGTCGAGGCTGGATTACTGTAACTCCTTGTTAGCAGCGTGTCCTAAGAGTTCCTTAAGAAGTCTCCAGCTTGTTCAGAACGCAGCAGCTAGATTGTTAGCAGGAACTAGCAGAAGAGATCACATCACTCCTGTGTTAGTTTCGCTCCATTGGCTCCCAGTTGATTCTAGAATTAAGTTCAAGATCCTCTTGTTAACCTATAAGGCCTTACATGGAATGGCCCCGTCCTACATTAATGACCTCATAGTCCCTTACCATCCAATCAGAACACTTCGCTCGCAAAATGCAGGACTGCTTGTGATTCCTAGAATTAGTAAAAGTACGGTTGGAGGTAGAGCGTTTAGCCACCAAGCCCCTGTCTTATGGAATAAACTCCCAGCTCATGTAAGAGAGGCCGATTCAGTTTCTACATTCAAAGTTAGACTGAAAACATTCCTCTTTGGACAGGATTATTGTCAGACTAGTTAGTATTCAGAGATTATTTAACTTAATGTTAATTGTTTAAATTAAACTAAATAACAATAACTATTATTTTAAAAGGCTGCTAGAAGTTGAAGCTGGGGTAACTATGGTGCACTGGGGCTCTGTCCTCTTTTCTGTCCTTTTCCAATACTTTTCTTTTCTCATCTACCTCTACACTTCCTCTCTTCTCTATCTGTGATCATCATTTATCATTTAGTTATCCATGCCTCTGTTTGGTGCAGTACGATTCATGTATTGTCCCTTTTTCCCTCTCCCCTCCTGGGGAGTGGGAGTGCTTCCAGATTCCAGTTGGCCCATCCGTGCTCCTGTTCCTGACTGTGTACCTCGTCTCTGCTCCTGCTCCATAACCTGGCTGTGGTTCCTGTCTCCGGCTCGACTCGCGCCCCTGACTGTCCCCAACCCCGGCTGGATGAAGCTCGTCTGCTGGACTTTAAATATATAGATGTAGAGTTAGATAAGTTAATTCTTCTCTAAGAGTTCTGGTAAATCGCCTGTCCGTCCTGGGGGAGGATCCCTCCTTCATGTGGGCACCCCTGAGGTTTCTTCATTTTTTTCCGGAATCCGGTTTTTTAGGAGTTTTTCCTTACCGCGAAGGGGGGTCTAAGGGCAGGGATGCCAGTATAGCTTAGTCAGTTTGTTAGTTTATTTTAGTATTTTCCTATTGACTCCTTGTATTCATCATCCTTTTGAGTCATGTTTTACTTCAAAGCCCATCGAGACGACTTGTTGTGATTTTGGGCTATACAAATAAAATTGAATTGAATTGAATTCAATGTTCAAATTAAACGACCAAATTTAGTCATAGATGAAATAAAACTAACTGAAAAATGTGATGATAAATATGTAAACAAATCCTTTAAAGGTCAATTCTACCATGACTTTAACAGTAAAGTATCATCAACATAAAATAACAGACACATCAGGTGATCAACTATGGAAATTCATCAAATGGCCCGTAGTCCCCAAAATGAAAGAAATGCATCCAAATGAAAACAGATCATCTGAATTGACTGTGTTTGAAATTGAAGTCAGACTGTATTTCTCCTCATTGAATGGATTCAGAACTCAAATCCTTTATTGATGACATTTGCAAATCTGCTACAGAATAGTTACTGATCTAGAGTCCAGATTGTTCAATGCCTTGAAATGTCATTGATGCTGAAAGATTTCTAGATTTTATACATGTAGACGTTGTTTTGTGTGTGTAGAGCTGTGCCTTGCATCATTGTGTGGTTGTGTCTGAGAGTTTGTAATGATTCTATTTCAATAATAATCAAATCTAAAAAGAGGGCGTCAGCAGCTTTAGCATCACCCACCAAGCTTTAGTTTGATGTTTTCTACTGGATTTATTTCCTTTTTGTGGAATAAAGTTGTTTTTCAAACATGATGGCGCTGAAACCAGGGAATTCTGGGATATGTTGGCATGTATAAATGCACACAAACATCCTGCAGACAGAGCTCTGTGTTTATTATTTATTTATTCAAACTTTATTGTACATGATGTCATTTTACAAGGATTCACTTTCAGGTTTGCAATAAGAACATCATTGTAAATAACAAGTACACACATGTATAAATCTACTTTAAAGGAAACCAAGTCATTGTCATTTTCAAAATAAAAGCACGTTGTTCAACAGAGTTGTACTTTTCTAGCTGCAGACGTTTTTACCATTTGAAAAAGTTCTCATCTGCTCCAAAACAGCCACCAAAATGTATTTTGGAGATGTAGCTTCCAGCCTTAAAGGAGGCGGCGCTGTCATGGTGTGGGCTTTCCACTCTGGGATCTGTTTGGTACCAAAAAGCATCTCAAAGCCATGAGGACTTTTCTGAACTTCCAGTCCCACACAGACACATGAGTGGGTTTGGTTCTCCTGTGTTCTGCAGCAGAGACGATTTCCTAAACTTGTTGATGACTAAAGTTCTGCTGGTATTTTTCCTCTTCCAAACAGAACCAGAACCCAGAGAGTTCTGCCTTTTGGAGAGCTGCTTGCTTCAGTGTGTAGAGGAGTGTTTGATTCTCACATCTGGATCTATTTTGGCTAAAGGTGCTGTTTGCTCCTAACCCCCCCGCTGAGGATGTCTTTCTGTATTTGTGCTTCTGTTCATCACTGATTCAATCAACTTTTCCTCTTTTCACGTTGGTGACTCCTTCATTTAACGCAGAAAAACATCATTCAAACTAGTTTTGATGTCTATTTCAGATACATTTGGACATTTTTATTGTTTGATTCTGTTGGATTTTGTGGATTTCTGGTTTCTATCCATCAGATTTAGTAGCTGCAGCATCACATGACTTTAGAAAACGTAAATAAGTGAAATAATTCAGATCAAGTTGATAAGAACTTGAGTTTGAGTCGATTCTTGGTGGATCCATCAAACATTTAGTTTTATTTACAGAAAAAGCAGAAAGGCAGAACAGCTGCTTTATTTGCTTTCAGGAGGGAAACTCATGACGTCTTTGCGCTTTTTCACCGGCTGTTTTGTTTGCAAAGGATTGTGGGAATGCAGGTGTGCTGTAATTTCCGGGTGACACGCGCTTGTTTCTTCAGGTGAGGACAATAAATGAGGAACCATCAGACATTCTTGTCAAACAGAACATTGACTCACTTCAAGTTTTCCTTCAAGACCAGAAGTCAAAGGAAAGTCACGTGACGTCACAGACCGGATCTGCCACATTCAGAGAAGATCGGGTAGAACGGCCAAGATGGCGTTTGCGTAGGTACGTACCTTCTGAGCTCCTGCAAAAATTATCGAACATAACATCCATTTCATCCAAAAGACCAAGAAAACAGCTCAAAATGTTTCTGGAAGAGAAAGATCTTTTGATTTTTGACCTTGATGTTCAGTCCAGAGAGAAAGAGAATGCAAAAAGGTGAAAAAGCTGCAGTACTGAGGACCACCACGTGTCATGACTACGCTAAATCCTCACCAACTTCAGACATGGAAGCTTTCCCTCCTCTTCCTAAAACTCCAAGTAAGCCCCCAGCTGCAGAAAAGCTTTGCTGGCAGCTGGACAAAGCTCTTCTGATTCAAATGAGGTCATTGCTGTTTTATCTGAGCTGATAAACAAGCAAACTGACTTGTTGGAAATGCCTGCAGATTCATTGGAAAAGCTAATAAGTGAAAACTCAAAGAAGAAGATGAAAACACTGAAGATTGAAGGGATAAGGAGAAGATTAGAATTCACATGCAATGAAATAAAAGACAAACAAAAGTCTTTGAAAGATGTTGACCAACGTTTGAGGAATGAAGAGAAACCGTGGCAGCTCTTCAGGCCCAGGTTCTGGAACTGGAGTCATATTCAAGGAGGTGGAACCTGAAACTCTTTGGTGTCACTGATGAAGATGTGAAAGCCAAGGTCACTGAGATGTGAAAGCCAAGGTCACTGAGATGTGAAAGCCAAGGCCACTGAGATATGTCAGAGCATCATTGTAGAAGACTTGCAGCAGGTTATTTCTGCCATTGATGTTACACATCGCCTTGGGAAACCCAATCCAAGCAGCAAACCCCCCAGAGTGATCATCATCCGGTTCTCCCAAAGATCCTACAGAGATGCCGTCTGGAGAGCCGCTAAAAACAGAGAAAAAGCTCCGCTTTGCTGAGGACCTTTCCACAGCTGAAAGTGTGGCCCCTCATTCAAAAAGCCAGAGAGGAAGGAAAACGAGCTCACTTTGTGGGAGCAGAGCCTTCATCAACGGTTAAGAAGTCATCAGGTCACTGATGGTCATGTGATACTCTGAAAATGAAAACAGGATGGATCTGACTGAACTTCTAACTTACCGATGCCCACTTGGAAACACAAAACCAGAATCTATTGATGTGGGCTTAGTTCAGTTTTTCCTCTTTTGTTTTGAATACCTTCAGTATTCATAAAATATTGTTGAGCATTTACTGATGTGCAGGTTAAGCTCAGAAATACGTTTCTTTTCTTAGTGTTTGAGAGTATTTGTTCTTGTTCTAAATATTTCACTGTCTATTGTTTCCCTCAACACCAGGGGGTTAAGAAGTCATATAAACCAAAAGCTATATTTTTATTTCTTAAGCAGCTGAATGCAGATCTTTGATTCTGTCAGGAATCTGATTCTGTTTGTTCTGATGTCAATTTCTGGAAAACACAGTGGGGGGGGGGGGGGATTTATGGTTTTCTCATCACTCAGCAGGAGTTTTAACCCTGAAACATAAATATAACAGGAACGTTCTGCATACAGAATCTGATGCTAAAGGGCACTTTGTTGGACAAGTTATTGATTACAATAATAATATCATAATTATTTTCATTATATACGGCTACAACTAGAACAGAGAATAAACAACTATTTCTTATAATTGAGAGTACAGTGAAAAAATGGCTTCAGAAATATCCAAACTCTGCAATTATTGTGTGTGTGTGTGTGGGGGGGGGGGGGGGTTAACATAACTTTAAACCCTCAGATTGATCCGTGGCCCCCCTCACATCATAATCGCAAAAACATATTTTGAGTCTTTTATGGAACAGTTTAAACTGGTGGATATCTGGAGACTCAAACATCCTAATATCCCATCTTTTACATAGAATAATAAATCTAGAACAGCCCTTTGTCCATTAGACTTTTGGTTAGTTTCTAGTGACTTCCAAGATAAGGATATTGTCCCCCGACCTGAAGGCCCTCTTCTTCTCATTCAAAAGGGCCTTCAGGTCACTTGTAATCCACGGCTTGTTGTTGGGGTAACAGCAGACAGTCCTCGTGGGCATGGTGGTGTTCTCACAGAATTTAATGTATTCCGTGATACAGTCAGTCGTGCTGTTGATGTCCTCACCGTGGGGCAGACAGAGAGCATCCCAGTCCGTGCACTCAAAGCAGTCCTGCAGGGACTCCTCAGCCTCTGGAGTCCACTTCTTCACCCTCCTTCTGGACAGGGGCATTCTCCTGACCAGAGGAATGTACTTAGGAGAAAGCAGTACAAGATTAGCCGCGTTTACATGGGCAAAAGTAATCGGAAAGAACGCCTGATCGGAAAGAAAATGTGTCATGTAAACGCGCCGTTCGGAATAGTCTGCCCCGGTCAGACTCTTTCAGATCAAACTTTCTTTCCGATCGAGATAGGTGGGTTATACCGATCCTTTATCCGATCGTGGTACATGTAAACGGTCATTCCGATCGTGTGTCAATTCTGCTCTGGTTTACGTCATTCATAGACGGTGTTTCGCTGATAGAAAGCTTTGGAGCTCATACGGGACCAATCAGCTGTTCTGCGGCGGCCCCCTGAAAAGCGCCGCTCCGCTCTCGCCCCGCTGGCTCTCTGCCTCTCTTTCACCCCTCACGAAGGGGCTGCCGGGGAGGAGCGCTTCGTGCCCAGTGACGTCTGGACCCGGCACCAGAGCTCTGCGTTCGGGCTCCGGTGCCAGTGGACCGAGTGAACCTCTCTGAGCAGAGCAGCAGGATCTATTAATGTGTTTGAGGGGAGGGGGGGGGGTGCTTAGTTACGTGTGCGTTTTGTTGTGTTGTTATGTGTGAGAATTCGGACTGTGAGCCGACCCGCCGCTCTGGGTTAGCGGCTGCAGGACTCAGGAGGACAGAGCAGAGCTCGGCCCGTCAGCTCACACATTTGGGTCGGTGTGTGAGCTTCAAAGCAGAAATGTCGCTCAGTCCTTAGAAACTGTCCAAACAATCAGTGGATTTGTGTTTCCAGTTGTGTCCCGACAAAATAAAGGCTTATTCCCAAACATTTACGTGCAGCCAAGCTAATGTTGTTAGCCGTGTTTATAGCCTCACCTAACCCTGGCTTCAAGCTCCGTTTTTGCACAAAAAAGCACCGACCACACAGATTAAATATAAAACGATGAGCGAATAGACGCTTCACAATATTCATAACATTAATAAAAGCAAGTTTGGAAGATCGTCTCGTATATTACCGAGCTACTGCATAAATGTATGTGACAGCAAAGGTTTGTTTACAACGGGACACTTCCTTCCGGGAGTTTTTACACTACTGCTCATGCCCAAATGATTTATTCCGAACGAAACTGTGACCCATGGGAACGCTTGTTCTAATCGGGAAAAG
>JALJSC010000201.1:0-43116 GCA_023969325.1 Oryzias curvinotus
TTTGTAATCGAAAATGTTGTGTATTTTATATGAATTTTTATATGGAAATTCCATAGCTATTCGGCATAGGTTTCATATTTTTGGGACGTACGGTTTGGGAGCTATTGAAAAAATGGCCACTTTCATATGCAAACCTATAGAATTTTGATATAAAAATTCATATGAAATACATAACATCTTCGATTACTAAACAAAGAGGTGTGTCTCATGTTGGGATGTCTCTAGTACAATTCGGCATGGTTTTATATTTTTGGGACATACGGTTTGGAAGCTATTGAAAAAAAAGACCAATTTCATATGTAAAGCTATAGAATTTTGATATAAAATTCATATAAAATACACAACATTTCTGATTACAAAACAAAGAGGTGTGTCTGATGTTGGGATGTCCGTACAACAATTCGGCATAGGTTTCATATTTTTGGGTCGTACGGTTTAGGAGCTATTGAAAAAAAGGTCCACTTTCATATGCAAACTATGGAATTTTGATATAACAATTCATATAAAATACACAAATTTTTTTATTACAAAACAAAGAGGTGTGTCTGATGTTGGAATATCCGTACAACAATTCGGCATAGGTTTCATATTTTTGGGACGTACGGTTTGGGAGCTATTGAAAAAAAGGACCACTTTCATATGCAAACCTATGGAATTTTGATACAAAAATCCATATAAAATACACAACATCTTCGATTACTAAACAAAGAGGTGTGTCTCATGTTGGGATGCCCGTACTACAATTCGGCATGGGTTTTATATTTTTGGGACGTACGGTTTAGGAGCTATTGAAAAAAATGACCAATTTCATATGCAAAGCTATAGAATTCTGACATAAAAATTCATATAAAATACACAACATCTTCGATTACAAAACAAAGAGGTGTGTCTGATGCTGGGATGTCTTTTCTACAATTCGGCATAGGTTTCATATTTTTGGGTCGTACGGTTTGGGAGCTATTGAAAAAAATGACCAACTGTCATATGCAAAGCTATGGAATTTTTATATAGTAATTCATATAAAATTCACAACATTTCTGATTACAAAACAAAGAGGTGTGTCTGATGTTGGGATGTCCGTACTACAATTCGGCATAGGTTTCATATTTTTGGGACGTACGGTTTGGCAGCTATTGAAAAAAATGACCAATTTCATATGCAAAGCTATAGAATTTTGATATAAAATTCATATAAAATACACAACATTTCTGATTACAAAACAAAGAGGTGTGTCCGATGTTGGGATGTCCGTACAACAATTCGGCATAGGTTTCATATTTTTGGGACGTACGGTTTGGGAGCTATTGAAAGAAATGACCAATTTCATATGCAAAGCTATAGAATTTTGATATAAAAATTCATATAAAATACACAACATCTTCGATTACAAAACAAAGAGGTGTGTCTGATGTTGGGATGTCCGTACAACAATTCGGCATAGGTTTCATATTTTTGGGACGTACAGTTTGGGAGCTATTGAAAAAAATGACCAATTTCATATGCAAAGCTATAGAATTCTGATATAAAAATTCATATAAAATATACAACATCTTCGATTACAAAACAAAGAGGTGTGTCTGATGCTGGGATGTCTTTTCTACAATTCGGCATAGGTTTCATATTTTTGGGACGTACGGTTTGGCAGCTATTGAAAGAAATGACCAATTTCATATGCAAAGCTATAGAATTTTGATATAAAAATTCATATAAAATACACAACATCCTGATTAAAAAAACAAAGAGGTGTGTCTGATGCTGGGATGTCCGTAGAACAATTTGGCATAGGTTTCATATTTTTGGGACGAACAGTTTGGGAGCTATTGAAAAAAATGTCCAATTTCATATGCAAAGCTATAGAATTTTGATATAAAAATTCATATAAAATACACAACATTTCTGATTACAAAACAAAGAGGTGTGTCCGATGTTGGGATGTCCGTACTACAATTCGGCATAAGTTTCATATTTTTGGGACGTACGGTTTGGGAGCTATTGAAAAAAATGACCAACTGTCATATGCAAAGCTATAGAATTTTGATATAAAAATTCATATAAAATACACAACATCTTCAATTACAAAACAAAAATGTGTGTCTGATGCTGGGATGTCCGTACTACAATTCGGCATAGGTTTCATATTTTTGGGACGTACGGTTTGGCAGCTATTGAAAAAAATGACCAATTTCATATGCAAACCTATAGAATTTTGATATAAAAATTCATATAAAATACACAACATCCTGATTAAAAAAACAAGGAGGTGTGTCTGATGCTGGGATGTCCGTAGAACAATTTGGCATAGGTTTTATATTTTTGGGACGTACGGTTTGGGAGCTATTGAAAAAAATGACCAATTTCATATGCAAAGCTATAGAATTTTGATATAAAAATTCATATAAAATACACAACATCTTCGATTACAAAACAAAGAGGTGTGTCTGATGTTGGGATGTCCGTACAACAATTCGGCATAGGTTTCATATTTTTGGGAAGTACAGTTTGGGAGCTATTGACAAAAATGACCAATTTCATATGCAAAGCTATAGAATTTTGATATAAAAATTCATATAAAATACACAACATTTCTGATTACAAAATAAAGAGGTGTGTCCGATGTTGGGATGTTCGTACTACAATTCGGCATAGGTTTCATATTTTTGGGACGTACGGTTTGGGAGCTATTGAAAAAAAGGACCACTTTCACATGCAAACCTATAGAATTTTGATATAAAAATTCATATAAATTATTTCACATTTTTTATTACAAAACAAAGAGGTGTGTCTGATGTTGGTATGTCAGTACAACAATTTGGCATAGGTTTTATATCTTCGGGTCAGCTGTATTGGGAGCTATTGAAGAAACGATTACATATTTCTGTGAACAACAGCTGTAATTTTAATACAAAAAGTAATGTAAGATTTGTAAAAGAAATGGATTTTTAAGACACAAAATGCGAAAATGAGAAAAAAATTACTAAGACACAAAATGATAATGTTTTTAATAGTAATTTATTCATTTTTGCAAGTTAAAATCTTGTCCAGCTCATGCACTTGTGAATTTGTTGACAGTCCCTAAGAGGCCCCACTGGAGAGCCGCGCTGAATGTCTGTCGAATATCCAACCTAAAACTAACTTCACCGCAGTCAGGTAGGACACTGCAACAGTTCGGTAAAGTTAGAAAGATATTCACAGATTCGGACTTCCGGCCTCAATAACTCTTCTGATAAACGTTCAATTGTGACAGCAAGTATCTCAATCCTTTTGTATTAACCCAGAGAGTGAACTACAAATGCATTTCAAAAGTAAAAAGATCGTTTTTTCACCTTTTGATCAAAATTGTTCTCTTCGAGCTGTGAATGCAGACATGCAGCGAGCCGGCTGCCAAGGGACCGTCAACAAAGTGCAACCTCTGTGAAACACCATTCTATCAAAATCAACACTCTTTTAAAAAGTGAATACATTTCTACATTTACATGAACTGGTAATGAAGATCTGTCAGCATATTCATGCTAAAATACATATTTTGTGTAAAAGTCCATCTATATCATATTTTATTGCACATATTTTTCACATTTTAATAGAGACACGAATCATAAGTAAAGTGATCAATAGCCTTTAAAAATACTGAAGCTACAGTCACCAAACCTTCTGTACTGACTAATCATGACCTTATTGTCCGACTACAACAAAGATTTGGTCAGAAATGAACTTTGTTTATGTTTTTCTATTTGTCATATAGAAATATGGATCATATTTGGTCAAAAATCCTCAATAGCTCTGAAGATACTGAAGCTACAGTCACCAAACCTTCTGTACAGACTAATCATGACCTTATTGTCCGACTACAACAAAGATTTGGTCAGAAATCCACTTTGTTTATGTTTTGATGTTTTCATATAGAAATATGGATCATATTCGGTCAAAAATCCTCAATAGCTCTGAAGATACTGAAGCTACAGTCACCAAACCTTCTGTACAGACTAATCATGACCTTATTGTCCGACTACAACAAAGATTTGGTCAGAAATCCACTTTGTATATGTTTTGATGTTTTCATATAGAAATATGGATCATATTCGGTCAAAAATCCTCAATAGCTCTGAAGATACTGAAGCTACAGTCACCAAACCTTCTGTACAGACTAATCATGACCTTATTGTCCGACTACAACAAAGATTTGGTCAGAAATCCACTTTGTTTATGTTTTGATGTTTTCAAATAGAAATATGGATCATATTCGGTCAAAAATCCTCAATAGCTCTGAAGATACTGAAGCTACAGTCACCAAACCTTCTGTACAGACTAATCATGACCTTATTGTCCGACTACAACAAAGATTTGGTCAGAAATCCACTTTGTTTATGTTTTGATGTTTTCATATAGAAATATGGATCATATTCGGTCAAAAATCCTCAATAGCTCTGAAGATACTGAAGCTACAGTCACCAAACCTTCTGTACTGACTAATCATGACCTTATTGTCCGACTACAACAAAGATTTGGTCAGAAATCCACTTTGTTTATGTTTTGATGTTTTCATATAGAAATATGGATCATATTCGGTCAAAAATCCTCAATAGCTCTGAAGATACTGAAGCTACAGTCACCAAACCTTCTGTACTGACTAATCATGACCTTATTGTCCGACTACAACAAAGATTTGGTCAGAAATCCACTTTGTTTATGTTTTGATGTTTTCAAATAGAAATATGGATCATATTTGGTCAAAAATCCTCAATAGCTCTGAAGATACTGAAGCTACAGTCACCAAACCTTCTGTACTGACTAATCATGACCTTATTATCCGACTACAACAAAGATTTGGAGAGAAATGAACTTTGTTTATGTTTTGATGTTTTCATATAGAAATATGGATCATATTCGGTCAAAAATCCTCAATAGCTCTGAAGATACTGAAGCTACAGTCACCAAACCTTCTGTACTGACTAATCATGACCTTATTGTCCGACTACAACAAAGATTTGGTCAGAAATCCACTTTGTTTATGTTTTGATGTTTTCATATAGAATTATGGATCATATTTGGTCAAAAATCCTCAATAGCTCTGAAGATACTGAAGCTACAGTCACCAAACCTTCTGTACTGACTAATCATGACCTTATTGTCCGACTACAACAAAGATTTGGTCAGAAATCCTCTTTGTTCTTTTTTAAGAATGAAAAATAATTTGTCAATTACACTCTTTTGCTCATATAATACAATTAATGCAGTCTTCAACCTTTTACTCATTATTACTATATCATCTTACTACCACAACCTGTTTGTTTGTTTCTCTTTTTTTTTATGTTATCTCAATTATTCGAATATTGATCATCATTGGCCCATGACATTTAATTAGTTCTGCTTATAGTTTAACCGCAGTAAACAAACTCTGTACAATGACAACTCTTCCACATTCATTTATACCATACCAATAAAGAAAATGTTGAAAGAAAATAACTTTAAATGGCTGTTGTAAATGTTTTATTATGAAATATTTTAATGCAATGTAGACCCAATAAATTTAGAAAACCTGTCCTTAGATATACTAGTATTCAAACAAACAGACTTTAACAAAACATTTTCAGTGAATTAAAACGAACATATGTTGTACAAAAATAATAATATTAACAAAATGACATTGCTCAAAAAAGGCTACTTTTTTTTCTGAATGTCCATATGAGATAATGGTGCTATTACTTTTTACACAATGGACAATACCAGGATTCTGTCTTGGCAGGGATGTCACATGTTTCCCAAGATAGGCAGTCGATGTGGTACCTCCTTCCACTAGCGCCACACTGGATCTGCAAGTTAAAAATCAAATACAATCAATGGCAGGCAAAAGTAAATCAGTTGTTCTGCAATTATAAAAAATAGATTACTCTGTAATAATATATTACTTTGTAGACTATATTTTACAACACAAATACACAAATGTATTTGTATATATATATATATATATATATATATATATATATATATATATACACATACACATTTTCAGACTTCTCTTACTTAGTCTGACAAAAACCTTTTACATTTTCGGACTACATTATATGAAAATGTAAAAGGTTTTTTTCAGACTAATTAAGAGAAGTCTGAAAATGTCATTAACACATTTTTTGTGATTGCAATGTTTATATTTTAAGATTATTAATAATACATTCAAGGCACTTACCCAAACTAATCTCTTATCCCTTTTTGGAAGATCTTTCAGTCCACAAAAAGAGCAGTATTCATCCCGTGACACTTTTAATACAATGACAGAGAGGATGTCATTAATTTGAAATTACAAAAAAAGTATTTACAATATACCGGTATTTTTGTTGTTGTTTCCAGTATCACCTGATCCCTTCATGATGTCCTCAGCAATGTCTCTTCTAAACCTTTTCATGGATTTCTTTGAAGACTCAATGTCCAATGTCAGTGGGACTTCTGGGAAAGATGAGATGAAAATCTTTGCCATCCGTAGGAAAAATAGCACGAAATATTAACTATTGCTATATTTAAGACTTATCTTACAAGGACATAAGTCTTACCAGCATCACAAACACCCCACAACTGGTGGAGTCCTGCTGGTAGGTGTGAGTTACAACTCCAGGCTGCCATTTCATATTGACCCAGTCATCCTTTCCCATGCGATTTCTCCTCATTTTGAAGTACTCACTGTGGAATAAAAAAATTATTTCTGTAAAACATATTATCTTACATAACTCCACAACACAAATATGACCACAAATGAAACATGTACATTTCTTCTTTAATTTACATGAATCTTTTGGCAGCTTTCTTTGAGTCCTCCTCCTCATTTGAGCCATGCAAGGAATCCAACACAAATATTTTTTGAGACAGCGCATGGAGAAACTGTGAAAATAAAAGTGCATAATCACAGAAAAATTACCTCTTTAAAAGATTGTAAACAGTGAAATGTTTTGACTTATGATAAATATATTAAAGAAACATTCCTACCACAAACTTCCAGTGTGCATTTCCTATGTTGACAAAGCCAACAACTCCGTTGTAGTTGTCAAATGTGACCTGACAAATTGAAATAGTTGAGTGAAATGACAATAAGATAGATAATGACAAGCCTACAATCCCAAATAAAATAAAAAAAGTAAAAAAACACAACAATCATGTAGACAAAAACAATTTTTTGTTACATTTTTTAGCCCTTGTCTGGCCACCTCCTCTCTTGTCCCATGTAAAATCACTCCCATGGTGTAGTGATTCATTTGATAAATCTTTCCATTTAGATCTTGCTCGTTTAGAGTAGCCCCAATGTAGCATTCTATGACCTTCAATTGAAAAACATGACAGACACTATTAAAGAACATGGCTGAAGTAGCATTCAGTGAATTATTTAATTATACTGAAACAAGACTAAATAATTATTAAAGATATTAATTAAAGTCATGCAAAATGATGTGCCATCTGCAATTCAGTGTAGTAAACTAAGTCATTTTTGAAAACACTCACCTCTCCAATCAAAAGTTCTTCGGATCTCAAACTCAAAAATTCTCTGTGTCTCAAGGTGAAACTCTGTTTTTGCTTTGTGTTTCTGAGGACTGCAACAACAACCTCTGTTTCTTCACATCCCCAAAGTTGTTCTACCTGTGAAATGTAAACATCCAAATAATAAAATAAAAATATTTGCTTTAAAAATTAGGATTTACTTTTATTAAAACACTGAATAACTTTGACTAATGCAACTTTGTCATGCTTTTCATGCTTTGGGACAACAAAATAAAGTGATGGGATGAAGTGCTACTTTTAAGGTAATTAAACATCTCAATCTGTTGTTTTATAACATTTACATTACACTTTTCAGACTTTAATGTACTCACCTCAGGATTTACTGTTGATTTTTCCTCATGGATGCTGGCATGATCCCGTTGTTGTACCCTGGTTTGACCCACATCATGGGCTGGTGTTTTCCATGTTACTTTTGGTTGTGGGATACTCTTTGGAAAGACCAAAACACATGATACATAATGATGAGACAATGTTTTTTCAATTAATAATACATCTCTATTTAAAAAAAAAACATTACATAACATTCTCTGATCATAATTTACTCACTTGAGGGTTTTCTTTTAATTCTTGGACAGGAGTACTGGCAGGATCTAGTTGTGTGCTGGGTTGAACCAAATCGGGTTGTCCTTTTGTCCTTTTTGTTTTTTCTTTTGGTTGTGGCATTATCTTTGGGGGATTGAAGTACTTTGATTTTTTTTTTACACTTAGCCTATCTTCACTTTTTGCCCACCCTTCCTGTGACTGCATGATCTTTCTTGAATTTTGGTTGGCAGTTAGAAGTTTTTCCGAGAAGTTGTTGTTGATGATGTGTTCCTTGTACCTTCCTTGAAGGTTCACATGCATTTTTCGGATAAATGCGGCTGGTCTGAGTTTTAATTTTCTCATTAGAATCACATTTTTAGTAATGCCAAACCATCTTTCAACATGGCAATTTGTGTCTCTTGTTCTTGTTGGTTTCAAGTCCTCTTCTTCTTTGGAATGATGCGCATACCTCTGTAAATTCCCCAGCATCAAACCACTCCAGAATGGGAAAAGCCCTAAGTAGTTCTTAAACAGAGCATTCACAATGTCAGGACAGAAGTAAGGGTTTTTGAATACTTCCTGTCCAACATCCTCTTCAATTTGTTCTGCTTGCGCTTTGTCAAAGACAGTTTTGAATGAGGTCGTGAAAGGAGATCCACGAATGAGGTTTTTAACATTTTGCTTGTCCTCATCATCGTCCTCTTTTGAAGAGCATTTAATGTCAGAGAAAGCATCCATGTCCGTTTCAGGTTTCCTCTGTATGATGTCCTGCAGTGTGTACTGTGGTCCATTCAGGACTTTGCAGATCGAATAGAACACCTTTAGTCCTTCTGAAAGTGATGTGCAGTTTTGCAAGCATGCAAATGTAAAAGTTGCAAACTCTTTCAAGCCTTTGTCTGTCGTTTGCCTTCCAAACAACTGCATCACAGACTTGAACACATGTGTCGAACAAATGTGGACAACTGTTAATGGTTTGATTTCGGGCCAAGTTTTTTTCCCTAAGCAAATCTCAAAAGTTCTGTTAAGATACCTCACAGCGTCTTCTCTGTTAAAGGTTAGCAGAACGCTTTGTATGATTGCCCAGCTGTGATCTGTTTCTATTTGCCGAATTGTTAATTTTGTATACTGTGATAGTTTTTTCAAAAACTGCATGAGCCAACAAGTTATAGATGGAATTGAATGGTCGTTTGTGAGCATTTCACAGACTGGCAGTGGGGGTGTACCTGCACCATCTCCAGGAAGAGTTAAAGAGTAGTAGAGAATGCGTTTTTTTTGACCAGGAACCTTGGAAGTGACATTGCCTGTCGCGTCAAGATACAACGCCAGAGGAGTCTTTTTTCGCAAATGTTGTACCACAATGTTCAAACTTGTCTCTGTGTACATGTGAATGCCAAATGGGTCAATTTGAAAATGTTGCATGTATCCTGGGAAGTTTTTGTACTTTGTGTCACATTCTTTAATTATATTTTGAGTGAGGTACAGTTCTAAAAATATGTCCTCATGCATTGGTTCTTTTTTGGCAAACTCAGAACTAATAACTTTTAGAACATTTTTGTTAAGACTTCGTGTCACATTACCTGAAATGAGTTCAGCCATAGGGGTTTGGTTCATTTTTTTGTAAAAGTAGTTGCTCACACCAATGTGAAGAGCTCTTGCGATTTTTCCTCTTTTGGATTTAGTAGCTGGCCTGAATTTTCTTTCTGTTGTCTTGTGTGAAATTTGGCCATTTTGAATAACTGATATTTCAACTGAAGTACCTCCTTGAGGTTCCTTCTTTCTGTTGAAATTGTATGTCGCTCTGCATGAGGGGAATGTGCAAACAGCTGTAATGTTTAGGTAAGGACTGTTTATTTTTCTACTGTGCGGCATGGATTTTGTTTTCGAAAGCTTTTGTAAAAAATATTTGTCCAGGGTGGTCTCAGTTAGCACCAGCACTTGGAGAAATTTTTTTCCAATCTTTTTCTTTGATAGTGATAACAAAGCGTTTACGCACAGCAGGTAAGTTTCTCAAATTTTTTTCATGCAGTTCTTCATTTTGGGGTTCTTTTGGATTTTCATATTTTAAAGATTCCCTCTCGGATTCTTGGAAGTTAGCACTTTCTGCGGATTTTTGGCTGTTTGACATCAGCGTTTCAGCATCTGAAGAGTTGTGTCCATTTGTGTCCTCTGAAAACGCTGGCTCTGGATAGTCCTGCCTTTTCCTCTTTCTATTGGTTTCTATGAATTGTTCAGTTTGCAGTGCATCCTCACATGATAATGTGCAAACATTTAAGTTGCTATGAGATTTTTGACAGATTTCTTCCACAGAGTTTAAATGTAGATCTTCTTCCCAAAATTCAGTGACAGATCCAAAACACTTTGATCCCATTTCTTGAATTGCATTTTTTAAACCACAACGATTTTTGGTCCACAAAACCCAAAGCCAATGTCGATTCTTCTTATTGTCTTCCCCAAAAAGTGAGATGGAAAGTTCTGACCACACTTCTGAAGAATATGTGGCCTGTGTCATGGCATCTTTAGCACTCTTGAAGGCATTTAGTAAAGCTGTCATGCCACCTGCCCTCTCTACCATGTTTTGTCTTCTTTTCTTTTTTCCCATCTTGATTTTTCCCATTTTGCTCTTGTGATCCTTTAAAATAAATTTTAAATTATTGTTAATCATTTTTCTCCTAATATGCAATTCACTTTTTTTTTTTTTTTTTTTTTTTTTTACAAAGGATAGGTACATTGAAAATGTTACAGCTTTTTCCAATTGCTAAAACACTAAGTGCCATTCTCTAAACCACCCAAATAGGGCTGCACGTTCTGTGGAAAACTTGCAATTTGCGATATAAGTAATCAATCTTGCGATGACAAAATAACTTGTGATACATGAACAAATAGCAAAACAACTAAAAACGTAATTGTCTACACAGGAGGCGAGCATTTAACAGGAAAGGGTTCCATTCGATTGGCTAACGACATGAAGGGGTCCATCTGATAGGTCAAATGCATAAAGGGATTTAATTAATTCATAAAATACTTCAAGCACATTTACGACTGACATTCATTCAGTAATCTTCAAAACCTGCTTTGTCCCTTTCGCAGTAAATTATGATCAAGATTAGCCAGAGCCTTTCCTGGCTATTTGTGGGCAAAGGCAGAGAACATCCAGGACAGATCGCCAGTCTGTTGCAGGGCCACAATCACACAAACCTAGGGACGATTTAGAGTAACCAATGTTTTTCAGATGATGGGAGGAAGCCGGAGTCCCTGGACAAAACCAATGCATGCGGGAAAGCGGGGATACATTGGTGATTCAGTTTCAAGTCCCCCAGACAGGACTTGAACCAGGGGCCTTATTGCTGTGAGGCAAGAGCACTAACTACTATGCCACCGTGCAGCCCTCTACAATTACCATTTATTGTTATTTTAACAATACATTTATGATTTATTGTGCAGGCCTACATCCAATCAACTGATTTAACTAAAAAACATGACTCTGTAGTTTAAACCTAAAACACAATTTGCAGTTCACACACAAAAATGTGCAAAGCCCATTTACATTTCAAAAGTTAATACCTAAAAAATATACATAAAGTGACCACAATAACGATAAAGGGTTAAAGCACTTTCAAGCCTTAGAATTTTTTCAACAATTTCGGTCTTACAGGTCATGATAACAACAAAAACAGAATTACCAAAAATCTACAAAAAAATTTTGAGAAATGGGAAGAATTCTTTTTTCAACTCTCTTTAGTTATAAAAGGATAACATATCTCTGGAAAAAAAAAACCCTGTTTTAATTGGTATAATGAACTTGAAAAATGTAAAAATAAAAGAAACAAAAAAAGTAATGCTTAAAATTGTTGAAATGGTGCCCATACATTTTTGCTTTTGTAAATATTTCAACATTGAAAACAGTTGAATAAATTAAAAAAGCTATTTTTAATATTATAGAAAGGGTTCTATGTAATGACACATTATGCCCTTTAAAATAAGTTAATATAGGAAAAAAATGCTAACAAAATGACATTTGTCAAAATAACTCTACCCTAGATCTGTTGATAAAAATTATGGCATGTCTACAAATTTAACTATAGTATGAGAGGATATAAGAGGATAAATGCAGAAGACTTACCGATGCAGCTCACTACTTGAATCTGAAGGAAGGTCTTACAGTGTACAAACTTTAAACTTCTCTAGGATTTCACCTATTGGTCAGGTTGTCCCGGGAAAAAACAACTGTAAGAAGTAAGGGGCTTTCAACTAAACACAGAAATCACTCTGTAACGACAGAGTCGTTCGACAATCAACATTTGAAGACTTTGATTGTCCTTGATACTAGCGGGTGACAGCTCTTAACAGGTGTCATGTGTTTGAAAGAAAACCCCAATGTTAAATAGATATTTCAAAAAAGAACTTTCAAAAATCAATGACAAAAAAGGCGATATTAACATTCAAGTATATAAATGCCCTTCCATAAACCCCAAAAAATGAAAGTATGTTTCTTTTAACCCATAAACAGAAACATCGAAGAGACTGTGGCATGTAAGTAGAGCAGTTGTTCCTCATCAAAGAGTTGGTTCAATTGACAGCATCTCAGACAACATGTTTTATTTTCCTCTACTTCTGTTGAGAGAAGTGATGTTAATCTCTGTTTTTGTATACTTGCTGGATGCATGCACACGTTTCTCTGTACAAAAGGTTTTATGTTTTTGTATCTACAAGATTGACACGTTTTTTTAAAGGTAGAAAGAAAATGCAGATTTAACTCCAGGTGTATTTTTCTAACTACACTGTGCCTTTCCCCTGTGTCTGAGCCGTTAGATGTAGCCTATGTTTCTTTATGAAAACTATTAACTACATTCTTCTACATATGTTGGTCCTCCTGTGCTTGGAAGTCTGGACCAGCATGTGATTTTGGCTGTTAATTTCAAGTAGCCACATTATATGTTTTTTTTTTTCATATTCATTTAAGTTTCAATGGACATCAGACACGGGTAAGGAACTTCAATCTTTTTTTTTTTTTTCCTTGTGAAGACTTGCCTTGTTGATGGCCAATCAGTAGCCACACAGAATTTTTCACACAGACAGAAGAGGTGTTGAAAAATGTTGCCTACTAGTGTCAAGGAAAATCAAAGTAAATTTGAAAGTAAGAAATCACTCTGTAACGACTTTTTAATTGTGGAGGATAAGTCCATCTAGATCAAAGTCCCTCATATCTCACAGTAATTTTTTTTCTCGGGACAAGCATACCCTTGTTAGCTACAAAGTGAAGTCTGGACGGGAAGAAAAAGTGTATGGTCTCCACCTGCTTTCTCAGTATGAATATTGGCTGTTGTTATACAACTGTTAACCTTATTATAAAAAACCTGACAAAGTTGCTAAAGCTACTTCTTTTTATGTAGAAGATCAGGAATAATTTAAAAGTTATTTCATTTCAGGAATTTAACTTAATAGGTGAAGATATTTGGATAAACTTATGAAGGGAAAATGTGGCCATGGGGAGAGGAGGAAACACCATAGCTTCATTTATGGAACCTAAAATAAAAACCTGCAATTGAGGGAATTTTGTAGTGCTCAAGGTTTTTCTACTGTTGCCTACTTTTTTTCTTAGACTTTAGTTTCTATGAGAATGAGAGACAGGAGAGGTGCTGACTTTAAAACATGTTAAAATTTATTTTACAAAAACCATCCAAAAGTACAGTAATGGCGCATTGGGTTCATAATTTCTAATGGGCTATACTAACAAAGACAAAGATATCGGTTGACATCAGGCACTCTAACACATAAAAAACTCTATAAGCCCTCAATTTATGGAGAGAAAAAGTAAAATGACGTATGGGGTGAAGTGCTGATGGGCTCTCATTTCCTCCAATGTCTGTGCACTGTAATTTTTTACATCATCATCACACACGTTATTCCATTATTTGATCTTGCATCTGCAGAAAAAGACAAGTGAGAACAACACATACAAGAACCTGAAACAGTCTTCCAAATAAAGAAGTCAAACCAGATCCTGCAAAATGTTAATAAATTTTTAAATAATTAGAAATTTAAGGAAATTTGAAACCAACAAAATACATGCTTTTAAAAAGTTTTCTCAGCAAAAAGGTAACAATAAGACAGATTAGGTAAAATGTTATTAAGGGAACAAAAGACTCAGACAATAAGGTCATGATTAGTCAGTACAGAAGGTTTGGTGACTGTAGCTTCAGTATCTTCAGAGCTATTGAGGATTTTTGACTGAATATGATCCATATTTCTATATGAAAACATCAAAACATAAACAAAGTTCATTTCTCTCCAAATCTTTGTTGTAGTCGGACAATAAGGTCATGATTAGTCAGTACAGAAGGTTTAGTGACTGTAGCTTCAGTATCTTCAGAGCTATTGAGGATTCTTGACCAAATATGATCCATATTTCTATATGACAAATAGAAAAACATAAACAAAGCGGATTTCTGACCAAATCTTTGTTGTAGTCGGACAATAAGGTCATGATTAGTCAGTACAGAAGGTTTGGTGACTGTAGCTTCAGTATCTTCAGAGCTATTGAGGATTTTTGACCGAATATGATCCATATTTCTATATGAAAACATCAAAACATAAACAAAGTGGATTTCTGACCAAATCTTTGTTGTAGTCGGACAATAAGGTCATGATTAGTCAGTACAGACAGTTTAGTGACTGTAGCTTCAGTATCTTCAGAGCTATTGAGGATTTTTGACCAAATATGATCCATATTTGATCAAAGGCCCCCGCCTTAATATGATAGTTCAATTTTAATTCGGCCCGCCAGTTTGTATGAAAGACACTTTTTCATTGTCGTGCGCGGAGCTGACCAACCAATCACAGTGGGGTAAATGACTCTTGGGAGCGTGACAATGACAGGGCTTGAAAGCAGGACACCTGACAGCCCCCTCCCTCCCCGGACCACATTAAGGAGTTCCTTACTTTCCTTTAGAACGTATTTTTTCGCTCGTAGTTTTCTAAATACATGCAGTCCGTGCTGAACTTTTCTCTAGGTCGCACAGACCCGGAGGAAGGTTTAGGGTTAAGGTTACGGTTAGGCGCGCGGTGTCGTATCCACCCCGAACAAACCGTTCTAATGCACGGCTGTTACGGCAGCACACCACTCCTGCTGGAGTCGGGTCAGCTGAGGAGAATAAATGTCCCACATCTACATACGTGACAGCTGACGGGGCTTGAACATTAAATATGTGCGAGTGACAAGATTTAGTTTTAGACACACTGAAAACACGTTGGGGAAAATGCAACGATAGACGTGTTTGAGATGAACCAGCGCCTCGCCTGGATCCTCTTTTTAATCAATTTGTATTTTATATTATTTTGATTGATCACTGAACTACAAAAACCATCAGGACACATGTCCCATAATGCATTGTTTTGTAGTCATCAGGGCAGCTTTCAGTCAGTGCAGTACTAAATTTCCAGCTGTGTTCGCTCAGGTTGGGGCCTTGCTCCCACCCCTTTCTGGTGATATTTTTGTTTTGATTGACAGGTGATGTTGGAGCAAAAACAAAAATAAACGTCACACACCAGGTGATCTGTGCAGCGTTTCGTCCTCCTGGGTGATCTCAAACACGCTTATTGTGTCACCAACATACATTTCCATCTGTTTTCTTTACTTATTTGTACTGTCATGACAGCAATGCTTTTGTCAGTTTACCTTGTTGTTCCATCTTCAAAAATGCAGAATAAAATGTGACACTGAATTTGAAACGGCGCATTGAAATTTTTGCATCTTTTATTAAAGTATTTATAAGTAATACAGTGGAAATGAGTAGATTTGGTTAGCATGTTGATTTACGGTATGCGCCCCTAAATTTTCTGGCTGTGCCCCTAAAATTTTCAGTTGGGGGCCACTGTGCTCCTGGTGAAAAAAGTTAGTCTGGAGCCCTGCACCCAATGACCCGGTGCGTCCTATGGTCCTGAAAATTCGATACATGACAAATAGGAGGGGTCCTAATACAGAACCCTGGGGCAGCCCCTTGTGTACATTTAATAATGCTGCACATAAAGATGAATAATTTTGAGCCCAGATATCAACTTTAAATCAGTAGCTGTCTGAATACATTGCAGTTCAGGCCCTGGATTTGGCTGCACATTTCCAGATAAAAGTAAAAGTAGAATTATCCTCAATCTTTGCTTTACATTACATTACAAGACAGTCTGGAGCTTGCTACAGTTATCATCAATACTGCCATTTGATGCTGTTGGGTCTCCCCCCATAATCCATAGCAAGTGGAAGGTCCTTGCTGTCATAGCTTTACCCGAAAAGCAGTTGGCTGAATGCAAAAGATGCACAATTTAAAGATAAACAATTTAATGATGATAACTCTAAAAAGGTTAAATTGCAAGGTGTCTGTCTTCATTTGAAATCCATTTTAAAAGAGTACTTGTAACTATAAATTGTACTTCTTTGAACAAAAAAAAAATTATAATACTCCAAACTCCAGTGGAGCAATGAGGAGTGTGGTATATGTGACATGTGAGAAGAATGCACTGATCACACATCAGATTCAAATACTTCTCTCCTGTTTCAATTGTGAAAAGCAGGAAATAGAAAAAGAATCCAGGAAATCACGTCATCTGTATTTACTTCTTCTGGAAGGCACACGTCATCCACATGGCAAAACATTGCATCTTCCTTTTCCTCCAAGTAGACCAGCAGAAGATCACTGCATAAGGGACATCAGCAGGCTTAGTAACGGTTTCATTGAACACTACACACACATTTTCTAATGCACATATTCTATGTTTCCTGGACATATAAGCAGTACATTCATCCCATTAAATGTATTTTTAAAACCACTCACTGGACAGGATACAGAGCAGTGTTTGAAATAAGCAGTTATCCTGTTGTCCCAGACAACCAGATTTCACAAAGGACAACCAAAAATTAACCTGATGGTTGTCCTTTCCTTGTCCTTTCTGTTCTACATGTGCACTTTTCAATAAAGAATATTAAAATCAATGTGTTGAACAACAGTACCTGGCGCGACCACTAGATGTCTCTAAAAACACATTCAAAATAATCAGCCCATCAACAGAATATTTAAAACACATTCATAAAACACTATAACTTTCACTGATAACAGAACAGACTGACATGAGCTTAAAAAAAACCTTTTTCCATGGGATTGATATGATATTCTACATTTTTACAACAGTCCTTGTATTTTATATTCTTTAAGCAACAATTATCAAGACCAAAGAAAAAAAGAGAACCAATATATTTCAATTTGTGTAAAGATACTAGCTATAAAGCCATTAGTTTCAAGTTTTTGGCAATACTTTGTGTAACCAGATGCTTCAATATTTAGTTAAATGTTTGTTTTTAATATTTAAAGAGTTTTTTAAATGTCCATCATAAGAGGCAGGTGATATTAGATGTATAGAAGAAATAAAGATGAAAGTACTGACATCTGAGTAGGTTTCGTTGCTGTTGAATATTGGTATCACAGGACAACCAAATATTACTTGCCAGGTTGTCCAGAGGACAACCATTTGTCCCCTTATTTCTAACGCTGCAGAGCATCCCTCCTTTACATCATCATAAAATGACAAATAAGCTCTTTGACAGCATGAAGTTAATGCTCACACAGGTCAAAAACACATTTTAAATCTGTGGCAACACAACAAGCACCAACTTTAAGTCTGGGTAAACTGTAAACTCCATGAAAATGGGCCTTAAAAGCAGCATAAATACTGAATATTTGCCTGCAGTTTGGTCCACGGCACTTAAAACTATTAGATTAATTTCTGTGAACTTTACAATACAATGTAAATCCTCTCATGTGATCATATTTACCAACTATAGTCCTTCAGGAAAGGATCAATAACTGCACCTGAAAAACCAAAATAAGAGGAAAAAAACTAAGATTAAAAAAGGAAAAACCAAAATGCTTTAGTCAGTGACATTTAAAAAAGAAAATGTAGCTTTTAGACTTTTCTATAAAATCTCACTGATTTAACATCTTTCAGAGCCAAATATTTAAAAATATAACTTTTCTCAGAATTAAAATGCATTTTAATGAACTTCACCATTTTACTACAAAATAAAAAAAACCTTTTTAAATACTTTTATGGTATCTATTATTACATTTTCTTCCTGTGGAGTTTTCTAGAAGATTCTGTCTGAAGATTAAACAAACATTAGCGCCACATTTACAGCATGAATGATGTTAAGCCAGTGCTTCTCAATTATATTTTACCAGGCCCCCCTGGGAAAAAGAAAATGTTTTGCGCCCCCCCACTCACACACACTCGCCGCGGAGACAATATATTAGGATAGTATCTATAAAAATTGTGTAAATATACCTAAAATTGTATCTTTTAACAATAAAAAAAGAAAACAAGCAATATAAATCCACTTTTAACAAATATTACATTTATTTTGCCACACAAAAACCCTGTTAGTCTAAAACAGAATAAAAGCTTAAAATAAAAAAAATCTGTCAATCCTTATTTAAACTAGAAACATTTTGACCAACTGAACCATTTGATGCTGAGAAAAATAATTCAATTAATAAATACGATTACATGTAAATTGATCTGAAACATTAACACAGCAGCACCAATATATTAACGTTTTTAGTCTGAAGAAATAGGTAAAAACATTGTACTGATTTGTTTTCTATGACAATGATCAATTGTTTATTTATGATCTAATAAAGTGCTGCTGTCTTTCTGTCAAATACTGACACCAACTGAACAACAGGCAGACAAAGAAAACATTGATGGAAAATAAAGACGTCATCAAAATGTCTTCAATAGTTAACAAAGAATGACATTATTAGCATGAGCTGAGTCATCTAAAGCAGTGTTTTTCAACCTTTTTTGAGCCACGGCACACTTTAGCCTTGACAAAAATCCCGCGGCACACCGGCATCCAAAAAAAAAAAGAAGCAAAAACTCAGTCTGTATTGATCGACAGCCGCCCCCCACCCTCCGGAATCTCACGGGCATTTTCATGATAATTGTGGCAGAAAAAGCTGGAAGTTGCAGCTGTTTTTTCTAAAAGTTGTATTAAAAGTTAAGTTAAAAGATTCAAAAACTGTTTGATGTGTGTTCCTTGTTTAAAGACGTTAAGAGGAGTTCTAACCCAATGCATCATGGGAGGTGTAGTGCCGTAAATTCGCCGACCGCAGAAAGACCAGCGTCTCTGAGCTTCATGGTTTTGTTCTCTTGTTCCACGGTCTGACACCGGATTCTGTGGAAAGCTACACCGCTAAAGACGAGCTTTAGCTGGTATTTTTGTTAGAACTGAGAGACTTTTTGAGTTAAATCTAAACAAGGAAGTGAAGACTTTGACCACTTCTGATTGGTCAGACTGATGACATGTGATTCAGCCTTCAAGAATGATTGGTGGAGACAGTTAAAGGGGCGGCACTGGTATAGCTAACAGGTATAGCTGCAGCTAAATCGCTGTATCTTCATTCTTATCAAAATGTATTTAATAGAATCAAATAAACACAAAGAAAAAATAATTTTATGATCTTTTATATTCCTAACTACTCAATGTTTTATCAGGGCCTGTTTGGATGAACAAAGAGCTGATTTCCTGGAGATGGGAAATGTTGTTAGATCAGTTAATGAGGGCAATTTCCCACGGCACACTTGACCATCTCCCACGGCACACTAGTGTGCCGCGGCACACTGGTTGAAAAACACTGATCTAAAGCAGTGTTTTTCAACCAGTGTGCCAGGATATCAGCTCTGTGTTCATCCAAACAGGCCCTGATAAAACACTGAGTAGTTAGGAATATAAAAGATCAGAAAATTACTTTTTCTTTGTGTTATTTTGATTCTATTAAAGGCATTTTGATAAGAATGACGGTACCACCGCGATTTAGCTGCAGCTATACCTGTTTCCTGAAGTCCTGCCCCTTTAACTGTCTCCACCAATCATTCTTGAAGGTTTAATCACATGTCATCAGTCTGACCAATCAGAAGTGCTTAAGTCTTAACTTCCTTGTCCCAATTTAGCTCAAAAAGTCGCTCAGTTCTAACAAAATTACCAGCTAAAGCTCGTCTTTAGCGGTGTAGCTTTCCACAGAATCCGGGATCAGACCGTGGAACAAGTGAACAAAACAATGAAGCTCAGAGACGCTAGTCTTTCTGCCCTTTTGCAGCAGTTTCACACTTCATCTCCCATGATGCATTAGGTCACGTGACAGCGCCTCGGCGTACAATGAGTCGTCCTTGTTTAACGTCTTAAACCACAACGAACATACAGTTTGTAAATTTCCTAACGTAACCTTTATTACATCTTTTAGAAAAAAAAACAGCTGCAACTTCCAGCTTTTTCTGGCACAATTATCACAAAAATGCGCGTCAGATTGCGGCGGCGGCAGCTGCGGGGGGGGGGGGGGGGGGCTGTACATCAAAACAGACTATGAGTTTCTGCTTTTTTTTTTTTTTTTAATGCTGGTGTGCCGCGGGATTTTTGTCAAGGGTAAAGTGTGCCGTGGCTCAAAAAAGGTTGAAAAACACTGATCTAAAGGCACGTGGTGATCCAGGTGTTGAGCAACTCTCAGCCGGAGCCCACCACCCCTCCCCTTTCATTCCCTCGGACCCACCAGCCGCGTGTGAGAGGAGACGGGAGCGCGCAGCTGCAGGGACGGCAGTTCACAGCTTCAGGCTGTTAGAAACTCTGATAGAAGAGATAATAAGAAAACAGAGGCGCAGATCTTTTTCCAAGCACTGAGCCGCTGTCACCGCCAACCCCAGTTAAATTTGCACACATGTGTGCCTAAGACCGCTGATACTATTTGAGAAGCACTGTGTTAAGCTAACACATCGACTGTCTGCAGCAGAAATGCACGTAAACGATCACAAACCTGTTAT
Source organism: Oryzias curvinotus (assembly GCA_023969325.1). Lineage (NCBI taxonomy): Eukaryota > Metazoa > Chordata > Actinopteri > Beloniformes > Adrianichthyidae > Oryzias > Oryzias curvinotus. Next base: position 20,920 of record JALJSC010000201.1, read on the forward strand.
CATCGTATCTATAAGAAGTACCGTCACTCCACGGCATCAGAAATACAAACACATGATGTTAACCTCTGCGAAAAATCAAATTATTATCGGTTTATAGAGTTTAGAAGGCACGGAAAAGCTTACCGCGTGCTGCAGTCTAGTCTGTGGCAGTCACGAATGGAAAATTCCAGAAGGAGGGCAGACTGAGCGCTTTAGTTGGTCCAATCAGCATGCAGGAGCAGACTAATCTGCATGGTGATAGGGGGAAGGGAGGAGCCTACAAATTAAAATTAACACTAACCCCCTTTTCTGGAGGGAATTGTGCATTGTCATTCCTGACTTAAGGTAATGACTAATCGATTCCATATGTAAAACAACACAAAACAAAACAAAAAAAAACCCAATACTGCATTAAAATAAGCAAGAGTGACAAATTAAATACATTACACTACATTAAAGAACCTGTATTTGTAAATTACAACAGTTTTTTGTTTGTTTTCACTCTTCATTCATTTCTATATTCAATGAAAAATGCCAAATAATATTATTTAGAAAAAGATAAGGAGACTATTATTAACTGCCATACGTAAAAAAAACAAAAACAAAAAAAAAACAATTTTGGACAAAAATAAGCAAAAACAACAAATTACTGTTTCTAATTTTTTTCCAACTATGGATGTTTTTCATTTGCTTGTTTTTGTTTTAACCCTTTTATTAATTTCCCAATCTTTTATGAAAAATGCCAAATCATATTATTCAGACTAGCCATGTTTTTAGGTAAACATTTTTAAGGAAACCAGTTAACATCCACATCTTTATGACCAAAAGTTAACTCCAAATGTATGCTTTTTTGGCCAATTCTGATCCATCCGTCCATCCATGCATCCGTCCATCCATGCATCCGTCCATCCATGCATCCGTCCATCCATCCATCCGTCCATCCATCCATCCATCCACACGGCGTTCCCATTCCAGTTGAGAAACAAACCCTGTGTCTGAATTACCGCCCTAATTCGGACAGAACCTAATTCTTTTTTTAAACACATTCTGCCAAATAACAAACATGCAAATGACAAAAAAAGCCAAGATTTGTGAATTTTCTTTCCAGAAAACTATTACTTTTGCTATCATTTTGACCAAACCAGTCATATGTTTTGCTGCAGCTTTGCAACTGATGTTTCCACCAACAAAGCAGAACTGATGTTCCAGTTTACTTTGTTTAAGATTTAAGGTCGGATATGTGGATTTTAGAACAAACTTCCCCTAGAGATTTGAGAATAATGAGTCCAAACTCCGGTTTTGCAAACTAGACCCATGTCCGATGTTATGTTGTGAAGCTTTTACATTTTTCAAGCATTCAGCTCCTATTTTTGTCTCAGCTATTGGACATGACAAGTTATTAAAATAATACTAATGAACTTAAAAAAAAAGAATGAAAAACTTCCAGCAACTAGATTCCTCTTTTTGTAATTCTCCCCCGTAAAGACGTCTGCAACATGGTTTCTTTTCTGATGAAAAATGATCTTGGCTACTAAATCAGCCAAAAACTTGACATTTAACAGGAGGAGGAAATGGGTGCAGCACTATTTCAAATAACTTTTGGGTTCCTTCTTGATTGCATCAAAAAGTTTTACGTTATGACTAACGTTTAACAAGTGCAATGCTTTAAACAGCTTCAAATTAAGCAGGTTAAAATAATTAATTGAAGAGTCAACTTTTTTAAGCCATTTATTTTGAAACAAATCTTTTATAAAAATCTTTCCTTAGTTTTTGAGAATAAACACAAACCCTGTCCTTTTTGCCAGCTTGTTATCTTGCACTTTAAACATTTACAGAATTCAGTTTCTAGGTGCAGAAATGTTGAGATATTGATTCTTGATTTTGTCCTTTTCATTAAGGGTGGACTGAGGTTTTTTGAATCATTTATACATGTGGATAGGGCAGGCACCACTTGGGTTTATGGCACTGTTCCAGTATTAATCTTTCCTTACAATAACTATAAGTTTCAATATTGTTAGTTGTTTACAAATGTCTTGTGTATCTTGAGATGAACATTTTCTGTTATAATTGTAGTCTTTATGGAATTCCAAAGTCAAATCCTGAAGTTTTGCAAAGTTCAGTGGTTGCTGCTGTTCCTGACACTGTGGTTGTGTGAAAACTCTTGTTTTACAGATGTGCTTAATGACTCCCCTCTCTCCACGCTAAAATCCATTACTGTTGGAAATGACTATGAGAAAAGGCCGCAGCTCCCCCTCTACCCTTTTGATAGTGTGGTCCTGCCCTGTCCCAACGCTGTGTCGAGTGCCCTAGCATCATAGGCTTTGCTCCATGTTTCTGTGAACGTTTGACTCATCCGTATGGGCGGCTTTGTTGGGGCCCATACCAACCTTGTTTAGTCCCACAGTGCTTTGGCCGTCCTACTAAGAAGGCAGCCGACCAGTCCAAGATGAGGTTTGCTCACAGTGATGGAGACCACTTGACGATGCTCAACGTCTACCATGCCTTCAAACAAAGTAAGTGTCAGAATAGCTTCTGCATGCGGTGGTCCTCTTTTGTTTTTTCTGTTTACCTTACGCTTAGTTCACACAGTCATCTAACAACTTAATACTGTGTAAACCAGGTATGTCTGCAGTCTGGCCTGTCATCGAATTTATTCTGACCTGCAGCCCCTTCAATAAAACTTCATTGAAGAAGATGCACCATTACTATGGGAATATGAGACACAAGTCTAAGAAAGCTATTTCACATTTGGCCAGCAGATGGCAGCAGCGCTGTGCCCAGTCCTACTGAAAATATTTGATCTTTATCTATTTTGCTTTCTGATTATTTCAAGTGACAGGTAGAAATTGATCATCCAGATTCCCTTATTTGATGGCAGTTGTCCAATATTAAGATTTAAGGTAGGATATGTGGATTTTATTCCAAAAAGCAGATATTTTTTGGCACTACACTTTTGCCAAAACACTGGAGACGGAAGTCATGAGACCCCTGAGGGATGTTGCACGTGTGATAGAACCTCTGTTTCTACCGTCAGACAAATGGAGAACAGCAGCAACATTATTAGCTAATGGTACCACCATCTATACCTCCATGCTTACAGAAAGCAGATCATTGTGAGGTTTGAAAGGAACAGGACTTTCCAAAGTGACGTTATTCAGCACAGATGTTTTTCTCTGAAAGGATCAAGATTGTTGATCAGATTTGCTGTGATTGTTTTTCCATAGTCGATTTGCATGTATGTGATTACTTCATCCTATTTTCCAATGGCTGTTATGCAATGTTAGTTCGGTTTTTTATATGTTTATATCTTTACAATTCAAATCCTAACTCTGCACAAAGTTTGGACACACCTGACAAAGACAAAAACACTAAGAGGTTGGCTGTACTGAATAAAACATCTTTTTTCTATTCATCACTGCAGCTTTAAGGCAGTCAGCATGAATGGAGAAACACATTTTTCTGAATCTTTATTTTTTATGCTTTATTTCTAGACCATGAGTCTAACCAGTGGTGCTATGACAACTTTGTCACTACCGCTCGCTGATGTCTGCCGACAACGTGCGTCAGCAGCTGTCGAGGATTATGGACCGCTTAACCTGCCCAGGCGGAGCACAGAGTTCACCAGCAAGATGACTACATCAACATCCGGCGTGCTCTCTGCACTGGCTTCTTCATGCAGGTGAGACGAGCTGACGCTGCTTTCATCCGACATGTACGTCTGCTGGCGTTACTCCTGCCCTGCAAAGGTTTAGAGCTCTTCTGTTTCTTCTGCAGGTGGCTCATTTGGAACGCACAGGCCATTACCTCACAGTCAAAGACAACCAGGTGGTTCAGCTGCACCCGTCCACTGTCCTGGACCACAAGCCAGAGTGGGTGCTCTACAATGAGTTTGTCCTCACGACCAAGAACTACATCCGAACGTGCACAGACATCAAACCAGAGTGGTGAGTGTGCAGGCTTCTAATTCAAAGTAAAAAAAAAAAGTGGTTTGGATTCTAACCGTACATCTTTGTGTCTGTTTTTGCAGGCTGGTGAAGATTGCACCCCAGTACTACGATATGAGCAACTTTCCACAGTTTGAAGCTAAGCGGCAACTGGAGGGAATTATTGCCAAATTGGAGAGCAAAGAGTATTCTCAGTACTGAACAATAGAACATCCATGTCCTGGAAAACAGCTGCAGTCTATAGTTTTAGATGTTTCTGTATCATCGTATCTTGATGATTAAAGTTGGCTTTTTGATTTTTATAACTGCTTATTTTGCTTCTTCCCCCCCTCATCAGTGTCAGTTATGTAGGAGAGACATCAGCAACTATAGTTAATCTTGGCTATGATCATTTTCAAAAGAAATGTCAAATTTACATGTGGCTGTATTCATTTTTAGGAGATCTGGAGTCATAACAAAGACCCATGTTTGCTTTTCTTTAATAAAGGAGCTTTGACCTCATTTTTGTGTGGCACTTAAAGAGAACATTTGCTGTTGTCAGCAGTCAGTTTAACCCTTTTGACTGGTATCAAGCTATATTCATATTGAGTTTTGTTTTTCAATATTCTCCTTTGTGATGGTTCACCAACAACCTCCACAGGCTCATGTGGACAAATGAATGACATCCACTGATGAACTTTCCATGGAAACACCAGCTGTCTACAGAAAAATAGGAAAAGGACAGTTCTGCTGTTTTTTTACAAACAAGAATGGACTTTTTGAATTTTTGACAGTTTCAAAAAAAGTGTTGCTAGCTGCATAACCGACTCCTGGATAATGCTGTGACAACTAAACCTGCTATGTGCTACAGTCCTGCCCTCAGATTTCCTGACATTAGTGCAATATTTTCTCAAAGAAACACTCCATTTTAGAAAAAAGTAATTTTAAGATTGTTAGAGGGAAGAAACTTTTATTGAGTCATATGGCAAAGTCAAAATTTCACTTTTTGACTATTTTTTTTAAATTTAAAGATGTATTAGACCTTTATTTAAGGAGACCTGAAACCCACTTCTGATGACATGAAGAGCTGCAACATGATCAAAACAGTGATGAGAAAAAAAATGAAACATGACAAAATAAAGCGGTAAAGAGAACACATCTAGTGAATGGAACAATGGTTAATGTCAAGTGTATTTGTGATGAACTGCGTGCTCCCACCCTTTCAAAAGGGACAGGACTGGACCCAGGATTTCACTCTTTCCAAGTTTTTCCAGTTGGTAGCAGTAGTAGCGGATATTGGCAGCAACAGGTGTCCTAGTAGTAGTAGTAGTAGATATTAGCAGCAGTAGGTGAAAAACTTTAAATAAATCAAAAAACAGAAAAAAACAAGTAACTTATTTTTCAAGCATAAGGCAAACCAGGTGAAAAAATAAAGATGAAACTAAACCAACAATTTGTAACCAAGAAAATGTAACCAACAACTCAGTTACAATGTAGGAAACTTAAATACAATTTATCTCAACTTAAGTAGATTATTTTACTTATAATTATATCTGTTTTCAGGCTAACAAGTATGTATCATTTTCAATACACACATTTTAGGACAGTGTACAACATTGAATAAAAAAAAATTGTTTTGTTTTTTAAACCCAAGACAACAACGTGACATTAATAACCCTTGTGCTATCCTAGGCACTTTACCGTTGGAAGTTGGGTCATCTAGACCCACTAGACAGTGCTCTGAACCTTTTTTTTCCCAATGATTTGTGATCTTCACTGGTTCAATGGATTACATGAAATTTGTCCACCTTTATCCACCTTTGTCATGGTAGGGAGAACACGTCAAAGTAAGGGCGGGGTCATCCAAGACAGCACAAGGATTTAAAAAAAAGTCCAGCATTGAGCTTACCAGTAGCCCTTTAAAGTCCAAGTCCCACTCACGCAGTGGTTTGAATTCAACTTCCAAGTTCATAGAAGAAGCTGGCGTCCTCCAGCTCAGATTCTTCCACACAGCGACACAACCACACCTCCACTGATCAGTGACAGTGAAAGAAAAAAGGTAGAGAAAATAAGTGGGTGTTTAAAAACATTAAAAACCAGTGGGGGGGTCTGAAAGGAGGGCATGATGTAATAGAGACGGGCTACAATTACAAAGCGCTTCTTAGCTCTTAATAAAACACCTTAACAGGGACCTTGAAAATAGACAACAGCTTCAAGATTAGTCTGAAATTTGACACACAGTATGGCTAAGATGGTTTTTTCCTTTTAGTAGAGGCTGCAGTTGTGGGCAAAGCATTATAAATTACCTGCAGTTTATAATATTTAATAAAATATGACGGGAAACTTAATCCATGTGGAAGTAATCCAGGCCATCACTTTGTCTAACTTAGGTATGAAAGGATGACAGCAGGAACAATTCATTGTAAGGGTGTGAACTCTTAAATTTGCCACTTTTTGAGTGAGGAGCAGAATTCCTCCACATAATTCTAGACTCTTTCTGGACTTGAGATTTTTTTTTCTTCTGTAGAAACACAAATATCTTCTGAAAAATAATAGAGCAGATACAAAAATACGGTTGGCTAAGCTTCATTTTAGTAATTAGATTGTATGATAGTCACTAAAGTTAGATACATCTATGCAATAGTTATGAATCAGTCTGTGATTTTGCTGCAATAGTCGATTAAACTTAGTGTCTAACTGTCTGCAGGTGAAGATGGCTAAATTCAAAAACACCAACTGCAGTTCAATATTTGGAACCACATGAACATGTGATAATATTGCCCCCTGGTGGCAGCAAAAGGTACCCGCATCTTTATTCATGGAATAATTCAAAGAAACTTTGCTATTGGATATATTTATTGAACAAAATATAATATCAAAACATCCATACTTTTACAAATATCTGTATACAAAAAAGCCTAATATATGAAAAATAAATATTTCTGTGCAAATCATGAGTACTTTAACATTGCTAGAGCAATAGATGTTAGGAAATATCATACCTGAGGCCCAATGTCAACACAATGTTAGGGATAAAGCTTTTCTATAGCAAAGCTTTTAAAGTCACATTGATTCACTTCTGAAGAGAAATATTTGTATTGATTACAAAAATATTCTAAACAGGTTGACCTGCTATGACACATAAAGCAAAGGCATTGGACAGTAAATCATCTAACTTCTAACGTGTTTGTTGCACTTACCACCCATTAGTTACTCAGCGGCTTCATATACCTATGACTTTCATCAATGAGCACCTTTTCAGGTGTTAGACCTGCTTTGTTGAATGTAAAGCCATTAACAAAAAATTTAAGTTTATAAAATTAATGCACACTCATAGGCAGTCCCTTATATTGTTTGATGAAGACTTTTGAATATTTATTCATAAACTGAAGAATTATTAAAAAAAGAAATAAAAACAAAATAACTAAGACTGAAAGGAAAAAAGGCTTTGTACAAATCAAAGTAATCTATTTTACATGTTTATAAAAACATCTTACATTTCTAAAGGTTCATTTTAGGCATCAACCACAAAGTACCACGTCATTTAGAAAAAAAAGGAAAACATTTCCGTCTGCAGAAAGTATTATGTTGTTAAAAATATATTAAAGCACGTTTTCTCACATTAAATAATCACAGTTGCTGAAAGTACATCTTTAAGAGAAGAAACAAAAACAAAAAAACGCTATCAGAAAGGGCAGTTGCATGTGATCTTAAGGCTTTGGAGGAACATCTAAATAAATCTATAAATTCACAGATTTGCATAATTGGTTTAACAGGGAGTCAAGCCTCAAATACAAGAAATGATTCCAGTGCACCAGTTTTGGGGATTTAAACAAAACTTGATCCATGAGGTGCTGATATGATAAAGTTTGTACTGAGGATTTCTGGTGATCACAAAGTGTCCTAAATCTGTGCTTCATTAAGGAGTAAATGCATAACAGGAATACTCAATAGAGATTCCATGATTTCTCATGTAAAGCCTGAGAGCTGGTGAGTAACACTGTAAAAGAGTTTTTAACCTTTGACACCATTTTAAAGTGCAACCCTGTTATATAGTTCATAAATGTAACACACTTGGTGCTTCATTTCAGATCAATATGACTCAAGCCCAGATGAGGGCAGGGATCTTTTCATGTTTAGCTGACAGTGGACCATCGTAGATGTCCTGAAACCATGAAAGCAGCAGTGGAGGACGCACGGCTCCAGCAGGTGCTGTGGCGTCTGGCTGCTGTTGAAGTGGTCGAAAAAGTCAACCCTGGCCGATTTTAGGTGACCTTGACGACTGGCTTCTTCTGGACGCAGAGGAAGGAAACGTACGGCACGCCGATGAAAGCCCACTTCTCATTGGGCCAGAACATGATGACGGGGCCTCGCTCCGGTGCTTCTGTGGCAACGTCAAAGTATGCGAAACAAACGCAACCCAAGTAGGAGGCCAGGCAAATGAGGACGTGCCTGTGAGGGAAAGAGAATCATGAGAAAATAGCGAATGTATTCGCATTTCAGGCACCGGAAACTCGGGCAGTCTCTTTCCCCCCTAGGGCGGTAGTTAATTAACTCACCTGTTCAGCTTCCTATTTAAGTCCAGGTGTGCAGCGTTCATTCTCTTTCTTACCGCAGCGCCGCTTTCGTCGCCGGTGCTCCATGCCCGCGGCTCTCCTTCTTTTTTGGCATCTTGGTGTGTTCCCCCCTTCTTTGGACGGTGCTCCCACTTTTTCTGATGTGGGGGGTTTTCATTTCGCCGCGTTTGTTTCTCCTTCCGCGGCGTTTCATCGGCCGGGTGGCGGCGCCGGCGTGTTTGCGTCGCTGCGGCGGGTGAGCGTTTCGCGGTGTTTCGGTTGGCAGCAACGTTAGATCGGGGGCCGTTCAGGCTTCTCCTCTGCTGTGGCCGTTTGTATCATTGCGGTGAGCGGCCAGGCGGTCTTTTCCCGTGTTTTTCTGTTGTGTTTTCTAATGCGTTTCTGTTTCCTTATTATGTTCCGGTTGTATGTGACGTCACGCCCCTAAGGACTCTGGGTATTGTAGTTTATGTTCTTTGTCTTTGTGGTCTACCTGACTCGTTTTCATGTTTTGTGGCTCTGCATCCAGTTATTGTTTCAGGGGTTGTGGGGTCTTTCCTGTGGTTCAGGGCTGGTGGTCCTCGTCTGGACGGGTTTCTCATGCTGGCTGAATTAGTTGTGGCTTTCGGCGTTTTATCTCTTGCTGTATGTTATTTAAGATTTCAAGATTTCAGGATTTTCTTTTGTTGCATACGAAGTTGTATTTAGCAAATCCAACCAGTAGTGAAATGTAACCCAGGTCCGCTCTGTGGACAGCGCAATAATTAGGGAAAACTATTATTATATTATTATATTAATAATTAAGTAAAACTGTGTACCGATGAAATACGTACAGTATGTGTATTGTAGAATTAAATATGGAATGCAAAATAATGTGCATGAATGTGGACTGAAGACTTGAATAATTAAGGTACACGCGTAGAGTTAACGTTTAAGAGCCTGATGGCGTGGGGGTAGACACTCCTCCTGTGTCTCTCTGTCTTAGCCGTCCGGCTAAGACTCGGCTCCTACGGCTCCTAGATAAGAGCCGAATGTGAATTTTGCCTGTATTTAATCGACGCTGGCTTTATTATTTTGGTGGCTCTTTGTTTTGTGTTTCTGTCGTGGCTGCTGTGCATTTGGTGGTTTACTCAGCATTTGGTTTGTTCTTGTTTGGACCCCTCTCTCCTCTGTGGAATTTTACTTTTGATTTGTCTCTTTTATGCAACGTCTGTGGCTTGTTTTGATTCATTCGGCGTTCTTCGTTCGTCGCCTCCGCCTGCTCACAGTATAGGCCGCCACTGTGGGTGGCCCTTGGATGTGTTCATGGTTGGAACTTGTTTCGGTCCTGTTGGTGCCTGTCGTCGTTATTTTTGGCGTCAGTGGCCTGATTCCTCGTGCGCCTTACGGATTGGTTTATATTTTACTTCGGCTGCCCATGCCTTCTCCACGTTTTACTCCGGACGCGATTTGTGGCTGGGGATGGCTGTTAGCCCTGATGTTCTCAGTGTCCTGCCTCTTTGTCTCCCGGAAGAGTCTCTCGGCATCCAGTCGGCGCTCGATTTGTTTATCGGTTGTCCTTTCTGCTGTCATGGCGGTCCTCATGCTATCGACTGTGTTATCACAAGCCCCGTACTGGACTTGGGTAGGCTATGGGCTCCCCTTCGTTTTGCGCGTTTTGATGTTTTCTCTGCGTCAATGTTCCTCTGTATGCCTGGTCTTTTGCATCTCTGTGGCTTACTTTCATTTTCTGATCTGGGTTACCGCGTTGTCTGCGCCGTATGGTCCTCTGCCCGTCCGGATTTGTTTTCTTCTTCTGGATCTGGATGGTTCATTGGTGCATGCCTCTCCCTTTATGCCATCTCTCGCTTTTGTGCAGCATGTACTTTGTTTCATTCTTTGTTTGTGGGCGTTTGTTCAATGATCGGCCCACCTGATTCTGCTCTGGCTTTGGTCCCACGGTCATCCATTCATCTTGTGCTCTTGTTCCGGGTAGTTTGATCCTGGGCCCCATGTTCCTGTTCTGGATATTCACGTCTTCCGTTTTGTAGCCTGTCCTTCTCAATGCTTAGAGGTCTTGTTATGATGATGCCTGTCGTGTCTTCAGTCTCCCTCCGCTTGTTCTTCTGTGGCTGGGCCCTCTAGTTTTTGGGGGGAAAGATTTATAAGAGCGGTTTGTGTACGTCCGGCCGCCAGAATCCACGGCTCTAATGGTTTTAAAGATCGTGTGGTTATGAGAATTTAGCCATGGAGTTTATATTAAGGCTCTTTAAAGAGTGAGATAATAGTCTTATGTGTTTCATCGGTTGTCTTGGGTAGTATTTAAATAACACCATAAGCAAATTAACCCTGACCGTAGAAACTCCATCTTTTACGCTCTAAAGCTTAGTTCAAGAGTTAATTCTTGTGTCCGCAAGCCAGTCTTCTATCTGCCCTGCTTAAGCAGATGACACTTGGCTAGATGCATCTACATGTAGAGGCTTGTTATGCTCCGCCTCTAAAAATCTAAGGTTCAGTCTATCAAAACCTACGATCCCTTATGGATCTCCAGACGCCCTTGGCTAAAATTTCGGCAGTCTGTGTTTTGTTGTCCACCTATTTGAGAACCACTAATATCAAATATGAGAATCAAATTTCAGCCGAGCTGCAATCCATTGCTACGTGGGACGTGGACCTTCCTCATCTACAATCTCCTTGGCCCTTGGTTACCCATCCCATCGCCTAATTCTCGATGACCTTCTGAAGGTGCGTCCCTCTGGAACTGTCAAAGGTTGCTTCTTTACAATTGGTGTATATAAAATTGGTGTTAAGATATTGTGCAGCTTCTGTATTTCACTATCAATTCACTGCTGGAATTTGTGATACGGGTGGTTTCTATGGTGCGATGAAGCCACAATGGGACTTTCCATAACTTTCTAATAAATTTAACCTTGTTGTTATTCCATCCATCTTAATCAGTGTATAAACTAATCAGTTTCTAGGTTTTATATATATGTTCTTTGCTGAGACTAATACTGGTTTTGTATTTTATCTATGCATTGCATCCTGAGCCTGCGAGTCCCTGCTCTCTGGCCTGCTTCCCCATTTCTGGCGAATGATGACACCCCTGCATTCCTTGATCTGGTGTTGCCACGATGACTGCTCAACGTACCTATTGCTGAACTGAAAGTGATGGGGCGGTGGACCTCCCCTACGTTCCCATGACACTTCTGACTTAAATCAATCATCATGTTGGCAGTAGAATGAATGTAAATTCTTGGATTATATTGCCAGGTGGAAGCCTCAAAATTTAGGATGTTCTAAAGTGTATTATTAGTATGCGATGGAGCTCAAAATTTGGTTTCTAAACTCAATTACGCCAATTAAGCTTCAGACAAATGGCAGTGAGGATTTTCTTGATACTTAGATGGAAATCTTCGAATAAATGGATGTTCTGAGCTCGTATTATGGTATGACAAATGGGCTAACATTATGGCAGTTAAGCTCGTTCGTAGTCCTGTCGTTGCAAGCTTGAATTAATGGATGTTAATTAAGCGCCTTTAAATAGCATACCAAATGAAATAATGCTAAGCTCGTTCTTAGTATTTGATGGAAGCTACGAATAATGGATGGTACTTTAGCATGTTTAGCATGCTTTGGGAGCTTGGATGGATGTAGGTAGTGTCTTCATACGGGTTGTACTTAGCGGTTCAAATTATAGTTCCTTACAACGTTTTGCGGATGGGGATTAGGTTCTTAAAAAAAAAAATTGGGTATGAGTGATTCTTATGTTGGCTCCCTGTTTTGTTTCGTTTTCTTTGTTGGGCTCTCTCTCTCTCTCTTTGCAGATAGTATGTTCCCCTAGTGGGCACGAACGGGAGCGGCCCAACGGTCAAAGGTGCCGGGTCACACATAGCAGTTCCACTAGATAGTGTGTCCCCTTCGAGACGCTGTACTCGAACGGGGCGCCCAAGAGGAAGGGTTTATGGAAAACCAGCAGGAGGCCGGCCCTCGAGGCCTTGAGTTTGACACCCCTGCACTAGATAGTGTGTCCCCTTCGAGGCGCTGTACTCGAATGGGGGCGGCCCAACGGTCAAAGGTGCCGGGTCACACATAGCAGATCCATTATATAGTGTGTCCCCTTCGAGGCGCTGTACTTGAATGGGGGCGGCCCAACGGTCAAAGGTGCCGGGTCACACATAGCAGATCCATTAGATAGTGTGTCCCCTTCGAGGCGCTGTACTCGAATGGGGGCGGCCCAACGGTCAAAGGTGCCGGGTCACACATAGCAGATCCATTAGATAGTATGTCCCCTTTGTAGCGCTGAACTCGGATAAAAGAAATGGAAAGAAGGGGGCGGCCCAACGGTCAAAGGTGCCGGGTCACACATAGCAGTCTTACTTGGAAATGAAATGAAATGAAAAGCCGCCAAAACACACGTCATCTTATGACACACTGATTATACATTTACATTCTTTCTTCTTCTCTCTTCTTGATGATCTTTGGTTTTGGGGGTTTTTACCCTAAAGTTTATGGAAGTTATCTCATGGAATTGTACGGAGCCTTATGCCAATCAAAGTTTGTGAATGCCAACTAAGATGTAAATTAAGTATGTGAAAATAAATGTATTCTACTGCAAGAGTTTTCGTATGACTGAAAATAGCGAATGTATTCGCATTTCAGGCACCGGAAACTCGGGCAGTCTCTTTCCCCCCTAGGGCGGTAGTTAATTAACTCACCTGTTCAGCTTCCTATTTAAGTCCAGGTGTGCAGCGTTCATTCTCTTTCTTACCGCAGCGCCGCTTTCGTCGCCCCACCCTCCTCCCCGGCTTCCACCTGTGGGCTCCGTTCGGGGGTTTTTACCCTAAAGTTTATGGAAGTTATCTCATGGAATTGTACGGAGCCTTATGCCAATCAAAGTTTGTGAATGCCAACTAAGATGTAAATTAAGTATGTGAAAATAAATGTATTCTACTGCAAGAGTTTTCGTATGACTGAAATGTAGAAAGCCACAAGGGAACAAAAATTCAATCAAAATGAGGGGGCTACAGTTTTTTGTCTACACTGTCGTTGAAATGTTTCCCTGAATAGAAACTGAAACCTCCCAATATTTAAATCATAAAAAGTAACATATTTGTAACAATCCATGTATTTCACATGCTTTAGAAATAAACCAGCATTTCCAGAAGAGTACCAAAATTCAAATACAGAAAGCAAAACAAATCATGTGTACTAGCAAGTTGTTCAGATGTTTCTGCCAGAACAATTTCTCCCAGCAGACTTTGAGCGTACCAGGCGCAGTGCAAGTAGGGGAAGTTAACAGATGACCACATTTCACAGAATATCCTGTCGCTGATCCAGCAGAGTAGAGCCAGTGCCCACCAGGTCCCCGAGATCAAGCCCAGCTTGAACACACGTGGGGTTTCACACCTGCCCAGACAAAGAAACAGAAGAAACTTGACTAAATATACACACAAGTTGTACTTTTTTTTAAATTCATTTTTCATTCATTTTCTATTCTGTTTAGTCCCTTTCAGGGTCACAGGGTTGCTGGAGCCTATCCCGGCCACTTGTGGGCAAAGGCAGGGGACGCCCTGGACAGGCCAGTCTGTTGCAGGGTAGAATGTCCACAATCACACACCCATTCACTCTCACACTCACACCTATGGACAAATTAGAGTTGCCAATAAACCTATGAAGCATGTTTTTGGATGGTGGGAGGAAGCCGGAGAAAACCCACGCATGCACAGGGAGAACATGCAAACTCCACACAGAAAGGTTTTCTTCTGTTCTGTTCTGTTTTTTCATGTCCCTCAGCTGGGACTTGAACCGGGGGTCCTTCTTGCTGTGAGGCAAGACCACTAACCACTGCGCCACTGTAGTGCCTAATTTCCACTGGTTGATATATGATCAAAAACTTTTTATGTCACCAATTTGAAGAAAAAGCACAGTGAGATTAAATAATTCAGAAAGATTTCCAACAATAATCCAGGGTTTGCATGTTTAATCTCCACCTCTCAAAGGTTTTTTGAAGCTACACAACAGCCAGACCTCCCTGGAAAACAGCATCACTTAAATGTTTGACAGACTCTGTATGCAGAGTGTTCCATGAATCAACACCCCGCTGACCTACAAAGATATGCTAATCCAGAGGGCCGCTGATAAGCTGTTCTTAGTGTTGTCCTCCTTACCGACTGCAGTTGAGGTGAACAGTCATGCAGAGCTGCGTTCGTTCTGACAAGGTGTCACCTTCCCTTCAGACCGTGCATCTGATGAAGTCGCACCATTTTACCTTGAAGTTCCAGGAGGACTTGAGCTGCACGACACAGCGAGCTTTCTTCAGCTCCATGGAAGAGCCTGGAGCTCACAGCCTGCACAGTTTTCCAGTGATCAAGAAAACTGCCTGTTCCAACAGACTCTCACTGTTTTGTCTGCTGGAAAACAGATTTCTTAATGACCTTTCCAAACGGAGAAAAACCAACATTCAATTCATTTATTGAACTTGGCAGAAATTATGCTTCTGTGCTCCAAAATGACTTCTTTAGCTTTTATTTAAAATCCATTTAGAGCCTAATTTAAAAAAATGTAAATACAGAAAAAAATAGGAAAGTCTGACCTTTGTGGTTGAATTTGACAACATCTCTGCAAAGTAACACTTTTGCTACGTCTTCAAAGAAAAAAATAGTGTTAACGTTTTATTTTTTTTTTTCAATTCTAAGTCCTAACAAGCTTTAGGTGAATTTTGAAGAAAATTTTAAAAACCTTTTACACAACACAAAATCACCAACCAACTCTTTGTTGTCAACAAAAAGGACTTAAAAAAATCACCTCTAACTGTTTAAATGACACAGGCCGTTTATTACAATCTGTTATTCGCAGGAAAATGTGCTTTTTTCCCCAAAATCGAATAGAAAAAAAGTAAAAGTTCAAATGTTAAAACAGGGAAAACAAGCTCCAGATACCTTTAACCCAATAACTTTTGACTTTATGGTAATTTGATACTCTGGGGGTGTGTGTGTCATGGTTACAGGTAAGGGGTCATGGTTAGAGGTTAGGGGTTATAGTTACAGGTTAGGGGTCATGGTTAGAGGTTAGGGGTTATAGTTACAGGTTAGGGGTCATGGTTAGAGGTTAGGGGTTATAGTTACAGGTTAGGGGTCATGGTTAGAGGTTAGGGGTTATAGTTACAGGTTAGGGGTCATGGTTAGAGGTTAGGGGTTATAGTTACAGGTTAGGGGTCTTGGTTAGAGGTTAGGGGTTAGGGTTTCAGGTGAGAGTCGGGTTAGGGGTTATAGTTACAGGTTAGGGGTCATGGTTAGAGGTTAGGGGTTATAGTTACAGGTTAGGGGTCATGGTTAGAGGTTAGGGGTTATAGTTACAGGTTAGGGGTCATGGTTAGAGGTTAGGGGTTAGGGTTTCAGGTGAGAGTCGGGTTAGGGGTTATAGTTACAGGTTAGGGGTCATGGTTAGAGGTTAGGGGCTAGGCTTTCAGGTGGGTTGGGTTAGGAAACAAACATAGACAACAGGAATAAAAACAACATTTGAATTCACGAGGAAAAACTGTCTATGTAATGCAAAAAAAAATCTGTGTATAAAATTGTTTAAATAAGAAAATGACTTGACATTTTAAACCCATCCAGAAGTCAACATTTGGTGGATTTTATCGGTTCCTCCTCTACTGCAATACAAAGTAGAGGAGGAACTCTGCCTTCCGTCGGCACCACATACATCACATGTCCTGCAGACCCCACAAAGACGCTGGGGATCAAATCCTCGTTCCTGGTGATGAGCATAAAAAACCAGATGAAGTACTTCTCCTTTGACGTCCAAGTAAGGTTATTTTGTGGGTTTTTGTTGTTATCTCATTATTTTGGAGGACTTTTGACGTTCCATCAGAACTCAGATGTTGTCTTTGTGTTTTACAGAAGTAGATCCTGATGGCCTGCAGAGTTCTGTGGTTCCAATGTTCTTAGCAGCAGGGTTCTTGGGTTGCATCGTGTGGAGTTGGAGCTTCAAGCGTAGCCGTCTCACTGACTGTGGCTCTGGAGCAGACTGACCTGGAACCTGAAGATGCAGAAGAGAGATTTATCCATGTAGAGATTTATTCAATATAATCCAAAAAAGAATTAAGAAACAGAACAAAAGAGACTTTTTTTTTAATTCCTGAAAATCAAATATTCTATATTTATGTAAAAAAAAAAACTGCATTAAGCTGAATTAAGTGCTCTCTGTATTAATTCTCTATACTGTTGTGAGTTAATCTATTCAATCTTTTACTTAGAATTCACTAAAAACAAAGCAAGTGCATGTGACCACGACTGATCAGTATTTATCATTTAACCTAATGTGTCGTTTCTGTACTGTACTGTGGATTTACTTTCATTTTACAAGAAAGAAAAGAAAAACAACCTTTACTGAAACAAAATAAAGAGCTTTTTTTTATCAGTAGATTTCAAACTTAATGATTGAAGCATTTTATAAATGAGTTAATCCAATGTAAATTATTTCTCTGCTAGTTGAGTCAAACATATACATTAGAGTCTCACTTGCGCTTGCACAGTCTCAGAGCCACGCCCCTTTCATACAGTGGCAGCAACTGACGCCAACCTGAGGTAGGGTACACTGAGCCCCGTCGGTGTCCAGGACGCCAGGAAGCCGATAGGGGAGACCTGAACAGACTGTTCTCAATCCGGTTTTGCACGCTGTTCCAGCCTGCAGACGGACGGAGGTCATCTGAATCCGAGCATGAGGCAGGTTCAGCCCCTGGGAGTCCTGGCAGCGGCAACGCTCCTCAGCAATGGTGCACCGAGAAATCACCAAGTCAGGCAGAGCAGTGACGCGATCAAAACAGCAGCACCTACAAATAAGGGAAGATCAATGGAAGATAATAATTATAGCTTGTTATAAATGAGTTAATCCAATGTAGATTATTTCTCTGCTATAGTTGAGTCAAACTGAACATTAGAGAAAAAAACAGTATCAAAGTGCCAAAAAAAAAAAACAGTTTTGTCTACATTTGTAAGCCTAAGAGGCTTGGATGAGCTTTTGCTTCACTGTATAAGAATATAAAAATGATGACAAAGTTCTAAAGCTATTCATTACAGTGAATACAGACCCGCGACTTAACACCCGGTGCGCCTTTAGTATGTGTCAAAGACTGAAAAATCCCCCGTAACTGAGACCGCACCCCAGGGCTCCAGACTGCAAATTCAGTCGCACACTCTCAAATTTTGGTCGCATTTTGCGACTAAAATTTGAGAGTGTGCGACTGAATTTTACATCCAGTCGCACATGAGCTACCAGTAAATTTGCCTCCCCCACCCTTCGTATTTTTAATACATTAAACGTAGAAGCGGCACGTCAATGATCAATGAAATAATCAATGAGACGCGAGCGCACACGCATGCAGGCAGACACACACACTCACGCACATACTCATGAAACGCAAGCACACATTCGCGTGATGCCTAGGGGGAGGGGCCTAGACATATTTGCGCGCGCCTAAACATCTGTGGGAAGGAAACGGAGACAAATATCATCACAACCTGATATGTGCGTCTGAGCTATGGGTAAGTGAACTATTGATTCATTCTTCCGACCTGCAGCTAGTGTACCAGGGCCAGAGTCTACAGCAGGGGTCTCAAACTCGCGGCCCCCAAGATGATATTTTGCGGCCCCCGCCTTAATATGATAGTTCAATTTTAATTCGGCCCGCCAGTTTGTATGAAAGACACTTTTTCATTGTCGTGCGCGGAGCTGACCAACCAATCACAGTGGGGTAAATGACTCTTGGGAGCGTGACAATGACAGGGCTTGAAAGCAGGACACCTGACAGCCCCCTCCCTCCCCGGACCACATTAAGGAGTTCCTTACTTTCCTTTAGAACGTATTTTTTCGCTCGTAATTTTCTAAATACATGCAGTCCGTGCTGAACTTTTCTCTAGGTCGCACAGACCCGGAGGAAGGTTTAGGGTTAAGGTTACGGTTAGGCGCGCGGTGTCGTATCCACCCCGAACAAACCGTTCTAATGCACGGCTGTTACGGCAGCACACCGCTCCTGCTGGAGTCGGGTCAGCTGAGGAGAATAAATGTCCCACATCTACATACGTGACAGCTGACGGGGCTTGAACATTAAATATGTGCGAGTGACAAGATTTAGTTTTAGACACACTGAAAACACGTTGGGGAAAATGCAACGATAGACGTGTTTGAGATGAACCAGCGCCTCGCCTGGATCCTGTTTTTAATCAATTTGTATTTTATATTATTTTGATTGATCACTGAACTACAAAAGCCATCAGGACACATGTCCCATAATGCATTGTTTTGTAGTCATCAGGGCAGCTTTCAGTCAGTGCAGTACTAAATTTCCAGCTGTGTTCGCTCAGGTTGGGGCCTTGCTCCCACCCCTTTCTGGTGATATTTTTGTTTTGATTGACAGGTGATGTTGGAGCAAAAACAAAAATAAACGTCACACACCAGGTGATCTGTGCAGCGTTTCGTCCTCCTGGGTGATCTCAAACACGCTTATTGTGTCACCAACATACATTTCCATCTGTTTTCTTTACTTATTTGTACTGTCATGACAGCAATGCTTTTGTCAGTTTACCTTGTTGTTCCATCTTCAAAAGTGCAGAATAAAATGTGACACTGAATTTGAAACGGCACATTGTAATTTTTGCATCTTTTATTAAAGTATTTATAAGTAATACAGTGGAAATTAGTAGATTTGGTTAGCATGTTGATTTACGGTATGCGCCCCTAAATTTTCTGGCTGTGCCCCTAAAATTTTCAGTTGGGGGCCACTGTGCTCCTGGTGAAAAAAGTTAGTCTGGAGCCCTGCACCCAATGACCCGGTGCGTCCTATGGTCCTGAAAATTCGATACATGACAAATAGGAGGGGTCCTAATACAGAACCCTGGGGCAGCCCCTTGTGTACATTTAATAATGCTGCACATAAAGATGAATAATTTTGAGCCCAGATATCAACTTTAAATCAGTAGCTGTCTGAATACATTGCAGTTCAGGCCCTGGATTTGGCTGCACATTTCCAGATAAAAGTAAAAGTAGAATTATCCTCAATCTTTGCTTTACATTACATTACAAGACAGTCTGGAGCTTGCTACAGTTATCATCAATACTGCCATTTGATGCTGTTGGGTCTCCCCCCATAATCCATAGCAAGTGGAAGGTCCTTGCTGTCATAGCTTTACCCGAAAAGCAGTTGGCTGAATGCAAAAGATGCACAATTTAAAGATAAACAATTTAATGATGATAACTCTAAAAAGGTTAAATTGCAAGGTGTCTGTCTTCATTTGAAATCCATTTTAAAAGAGTACTTGTAACTATAAATTGTACTTCTTTGAACAAAAAAAAAATTATAATACTCCAAACTCCAGTGGAGCAATGAGGAGTGTGGTATATGTGACATGTGAGAAGAATGCACTGATCACACATCAGATTCAAATACTTCTCTCCGTTTCAATTGTGAAAAGCAGGAAATAGAAAAAGAATCCAGGAAATCACGTCATCTGTATTTACTTCTTCTGGAAGGCACACGTCATCACATGGCAAAACATTGCATCTTCCTTTTCCTCCAAGTAGACCAGCAGAAGATCACTGCATAAGGGACATCAGCAGGCTTAGTAACGGTTTCATTGAACACTACACACACATTTTCTAATGCACATATTCTATGTTTCCTGGACATATAAGCAGTACATTCATCCCATTAAATGTATTTTTAAAACCACTCACTGGACAGGATACAGAGCAGTGTTTGAAATAAGCAGTTATCCTGTTGTCCCAGACAACCAGATTTCACAAAGGACAACCAAAAATTAACCTGATGGTTGTCCTTTCCTTGTCCTTTCTGTTCTACATGTGCACTTTTCAATAAAGAATATTCAAATCAATGTGTTGAACAACAGTACCTGGCGCGACCACTAGATGTCTCTAAAAACACATTCAAAATAATCAGCCCATCAACAGAATATTTAAAACACATTCATAAAACACTATAACTTTCACTGATAACAGAACAGACTGACATGAGCTTAAAAAAAACCTTTTTCCATGGGATTGATATGATATTCTACATTTTTACAACAGTCCTTGTATTTTATATTCTTTAAGCAACAATTATCAAGACCAAAGAAAAAAAGAGAACCAATATATTTCAATTTGTGTAAAGATACTAGCTATAAAGCCATTAGTTTCAAGTTTTTGGCAATACTTTGTGTAACCAGATGCTTCAATATTTAGTTAAATGTTTGTTTTTAATATTTAAAGAGTTTTTTAAATGTCCATCATAAGAGGCTATTATATTAGATGTATAGAAGAAATAAAGATGAAAGTACTGACATCTGAGTAGGTTTCGTTGCTGTTGAATATTGGTATCACAGGACAACCAAATATTACTTGCCAGGTTGTCCAGAGGACAACCATTTGTCCCCTTATTTCTAACGCTGCAGAGCATCCCTCCTTTACATCATCATAAAATGACAAATAAGCTCTTTGACAGCATGAAGTTAATGCTCACACAGGTCAAAAACACATTTTAAATCTGTGGCAACACAACAAGCACCAACTTTAAGTCTGGGTAAACTGTAAACTCCATGAAAATGGGCCTTAAAAGCAGCATAAATACTGAATATTTGCCTGCAGTTTGGTCCACGGCACTTAAAACTATTAGATTAATTTCTGTGAACTTTACAATACAATGTAAATCCTCTCATGTGATCATATTTACCAACTATAGTCCTTCAGGAAAGGATCAATAACTGCACCTGAAAAACCAAAATAAGAGGAAAAAAACTAAGATTAAAAAGGAAAAACCAAAATGCTTTAGTCAGTGACATTTAAAAAAGAAAATGTAGCTTTTAGACGTTTCTATAAAATCTCACTGATTTAACATCTTTCAGAGCCAAAATATTTAAAATATAACTTTTCTCAGAATTAAAATGCATTTTAATGAACTTCACCAATAGATATTCCATGATTCTCAGGTAAAGCTTAGAGCTTTTGAGTAAACAACTGTAAGATAGTTGTGTTAAAATTAACCTTGTGAGACAAAAAAAAAAAAGGGGAAAGAGGGGAACCGAAATATATTATAAACGAGATTCAAACCCTAGTATATAATAATATTGTAGTAAGTTTCACAAATAAATGTAACAACACATTAATGCTAAGTTAAGTGATGGAAAAATGTATAAAGACACGGGGAAAAGGACATGAACTTGGATGCTTGGTGCTAAAGGAGAGGGGGATACTAAAAAAGGAATTTCATTTCAGATTAACATGTGACCATCAAACTCAAGAGCAAAGAAGCCTACGATGATGGCAGGGATCACTATGTATCATGTATTAGCTAGAGACAAGAGAAGACAAGGGGGTAAGGGGGTAGGGGGGGGGGGGGAACCGCGAACACAAAGAGGAACAAAAGAGGGGGGGGGGGGGAGAGAAGGGAACGAAGACGATAGCATGGTGGGAGAGGGAGGAGAGGGAGAGAGAGTGATTTCCTGAAAGCGAGAAGTGGAAAAAAGGAGAAGGTCGAGAACTGAAGAGAAGGCCACATGAGGCAGCGGAGAAGGGACAGCGGAGGGAGAATGAAGTAAGCAAAGCAAAAATGGAGGGAGAAAAATCTACAAGAAGAGGAGGAGGGACAGTCAAGAGGCACTTGTAGAAGGGAGTGGACGAGGTGAGGAGAGCAGAGGGAAGGAGAGGGAGATCGAGGGGAAAGGGGGAGAGGAAAGGGGGAGAGGGGAGAGGGGAGTGAGCGG